>JABFPB010000878.1:0-30437 GCA_022817645.1 Ceratoteleas bidentatus
GTCAAAGTACTGACAGAAACCGCCTAGAAAACATTAGGACTATCCACATTAGTCCTAATGGAATTTTTTAACTGGGTTGCAGGTCATTAGATACCTACCAATATCAATTTTGCACGATCCTTCAGAATTCAAACATGGTTTTCTCAATGCACTTATTTACGATTTGCCATCAGTAATGTTATTTTAAATTGCATACTTGTCACTCCATGTCGCGGTAACATTTATTTATAAGCGTTTGAACATTTTTTTTAATACAAATGAGATTGATGGTTCAAACCGATAAAATTGAACAATTTTCAAATAAACAGATTTCTTTAATGTGGTTAGTCAGTGAGGTTAACAATGTGATAGCATAAGTATTGCACGTTTTCTAAGTGTTCTTGTTACATTTCAGATTTTTTCTTTCGTCAAATGTAATATGCTATACTGTGATTAAATGTGCTTTACAGTATAACAAACTTTAAGGTGATTATTTCATTAAGTTAAACTAATAAGAATTCGATGAAACTTTAAATCTGGTTTATTTCGAGGTTGCAATTTGATTTGCCCAATTCCCAAGCATTTCGACTACATAGAAGCGGATATATTAGATGCTAAAATTGCTGAAAAATGATAAATAGTGATACTATCCATGTACTTTAATGAAACTTTAACATCGAATATCTGGATTTCTGTGCAGCCGAATTGCTTGAAAATTTGAGAAATTAAATTATAATATTCGAAAAACCCAAATTTAAATTTTTATTAAATTCTTATTTTGTGTTTTCTCATTATTCATAAATAATGAACTATTGAAATGTTGTTTATAACATTTGAAAAACGATTTCACAGAACTCAATGCGAATGAAAGAAATCAAAATTGACTATATAAGGTGGCAATGTTTACGTAAATCATTAAAATTTCAAAAATTCCCCGAAAAATCAATAATTGACAAAACATCTTTTTTCATTTTCGTATGCAATTAATAGGAAATCCACATGTAATTTACCAAGAAACAATCAAACTAATGTTCTGATGAAATAATAAAACATGATTAAATTAATATGACCATATTTTCATTTGGCACCCTAAATATACGATCCTTCATGATATAACCAACTTAAACTCAAACTACTTTGTACTTTGAGATTAAGGAAACTTCCTTAAACTTAAACTGATTTGTACTTGGAGTTTAAGGAAGTTGGATAGCTACACGTTTTTTTTGTTTTTTACTGTTTGGAATGGAATATTAACAACTTCATTACGCTTGTAAACAATTTTCATTGTGAGTAAAGATAATAAAGAGTAGAAACGCATAGATTTTCTACGCATACTCTACAATTAAATTACAAAAATTTGTAAAATATCGTAATAAGAGAGATAATTTCTCAAGATTTATTGACTTCCAAGGGAACAAAGGGCTTGCCCAGGTTCCCAAGAAATAATTAACGAAGTTGACATAAGAACGAATATATTTCATAATAAAATAAGCAATTGTTCAACAATTTTTCGTAAACGGTGTAATAGTCAACTAAATTTTGCGAAATCATTTCTCATCATTTTTCTCAAATTATACACGATTTAATTGTAATTGACATTTAACATTTATTTCGTATAATTTTTAGGGAAGTAATAGGACCAAAGTTTAATATTTATCATCTGAACTTACTTGATAACGGCGAAGACCGCATTCTCCGGGACACTGAAGTGAATGATTGTTATGTGACGATAGGCAAGATAATCGAAAAGAACGTTGGTTGGGTGTTGTGACACCCTTTCCAGGGCTATGCAAGATCCTTGATAGAGCAACAGGTTCCATGACAGCAGGAGAACTACGGCTTTATGGTGCATATTCCTCAGGCACTCGCAGCATAACAAATTCTAGATGTCTAGAATAATAAACGAGGGAACTAGAGGTGATTTAGGCGTTAACAGAAATACAATGTATCGATAAGATAAGGCGTGACGCATTACCAGGTTGAGCATTTGTGAGCTGTGCAAAGGCGCTGATTTTATAAGCATCAGTAGAGTTAACAGTGAACTCCTGGGTAACGAATATCAGAGAGGGTTGTACTCTGATATCGGTTTATTGGCGATATGAAGAAGGTTTATAGATTACATTTATAGTATTGAAAAAACAATGCATTATGCATAGAAGAAATTTATAACATCATTAAAAGCCCATTAAAAAACTTAAAAGAAATGTCATCTTTTATAGCAGAGTATTGCGTACAATATTATTTGTTGAACGAATAAAATTAGATCTGAATTTTATTGGTTTGTCGGAATTCTGCAATTTTCCGGAGACAAATTTTATTCTGTTTGTAAAGGTGAACCTTTTAGTTGTACGTCATTAATAATAGATGTCACAGACGTCAAAACAGCTTCATGTGTTGTATTCTGTTCAGTAATGAATAGTTCAGTGTAGCGAAGTTTGACAATACTGTATTTATCTAACTTCCTTTATTTGATTATATAAAGAATATATACGTAGTTACTGATGTAATATTACATCTATAGTGCAATATAAATATATTGGCTTTTACAAACTTTTCTGGATGTGCACTGCAGTATATGATCCCGACCAGAAATATATACCCTAATTTAAAAATGTGCATTTAAACGCGAAATAATTCTAACATGTGCGAAAAGATTTGGCTTACTCTCACCTGAATTATTTAAATTACATTTAATGAAATCATTAATGGCTGTACATACTACTATAGTATATTGTGCACTAAGGAAGATGGAAGAGGGAAGTTTGTTTTCCTTTCGAAGTCTAGGGAAACAAACTTCCCTCTTCAAGGGAAACAACTTTTCTTTTCCCTCCCGTAGTGCACACAATATTTTACGCCCCGAGGGAGTAAAAATCCCACTTTTCGAAATCGTCAGAGGGAGTAAAGTGGCGTTCTACTCCTCGAGGCACGTAAAATATGTTTAATGATTTGCACAAGGCTATTCATTTAAAATTAAAAATCTTTAATAAGCGCATGGTGAAAATGTTGCATATTAAAACATTATTGAAAATAATAATAATAATAATAATAATAATAATAATATTATAATATCAATTGATATGTTATATATAATTGTTAATCTCTAAAAAGAAAATAAATCTTTCTCTGATAGTGCAGTTTGATCATTGACACGTACGTGTTAAGATATTATATGCATTACATCCATAAATTGCAGCCCTCCGTTCATAAATACCTCTATCACCGCGTTGGTGACACTTTGTAACCGCTCCGTTGGAAACGCGAAACAACACTGTGCGATCGAACGCTATGCCAGCAAAAATTTGCACCATTAATGTTTAATGTCAGTTCTTAGCGGAAACGTCATAATGATCCGGCACATCATCTATAGTTATTGCCCGTTTCGCTTTTACTTGCAAATGTCAATGAGATACATACATACCCATTGACTTGTTTCTACAATATCTCGAACATCGAACAAACTTGGTTCAATTGCGTTTGGAAAATTCATATTTCGTTCCAAGGCTTACTATTACCTTGCAAAAAAAAGAAATAGAAAGAAATAGACAATTTATAAACAAAGTGGTATTTGAATTGACTTTTTTTAAAATAGTTATTCACTGAACCGGATTTTTATTGCTGTCTATTGTTGTCTATTGCTGTCATTTTAGTTAAAATTTGCTGTTGTTCTGGCAAATATACAGAATAATAATGTTAATGTTTTTATTTCATACTTGATATAGGCAATTGTAACCTTCAATTCAAATGTTACATTATTTATTACTTGTCTAGTAATTTTTACTTCATTTTGTTTACAATGTGTATACTGTTCGCTAAGTTCCATTTTTTGTTATCCTTTGTTTTTCTTTGCAAAACATATGGAATTAATTCACAGTGAAAACGATCAATGTGGTGATGTAAAACCTACATGAAGCTGTTTGATATCCAATTAAAACTATTGAACCCTATTGATTCCTTCGTCAGTATTCCTATTTTTATCCCGATCCATTCTCATTTTCTATCCAAAGATTTTTAGCATTTTTGTATAATAGAACTTCCCCATTATACCGATTAATCCAACCGATCAAACCCAATCTAAAACGGCAAACAATCTTCCCAACAAATCCTAATTCTGAAAAGTGTAGTCGAAATTCTGTGCGTGTATGTGAAATTTCATATTTGAAATTGCCTTCCTGAGATTTTGTGAAACTCACTGCTTTCAGTTAGATATGATATTAACTATACAATTCCGACTATCTCATCAATCGTCTTATATGTTATTACATTTATATATAATTATTATACACATGACTGTCTTCAATTATTAATTAGTAGCAACTTTTAACAACTCTTGAAATCTACCATTTTTTTAATTAACAATTTTGTTTAACCGTAAAAAGTAATTTTGAAAAATTACAGTACGACCTTGTTCTGATCACTGATATTGTTCTAGATGCAGAGTTGAAAACCCAGATTTCCTCAGAATTGATGTAAGAAAATTTAAAATATGAAACATCACATTCATATAAGAAATTTCGTTTGCATTTTCCTACACTTTTTACTCAATTTTTTTAAACCTCTAAGATTTTTGTACCAAGACATCCACTCCTCCAATCGTTCTTCCACTTATAACAATGCTCAATAATCCCTTTCAAGGAATCTCCTTAACTTCAGCCCAATTCGAAAAAAACGCCCTTCCCTTCAAAGCAGCCAATAAACACCCAAACTGCCTCATTCACCCTCCCCTAATCAATCTCCCAGTTCAAGAAAAACTCGTACCCCAACTTGCCGCGCCATCCGAACCCCGACTCCGTCACGCGGCTCACTTACCACGTGCTGCCCGCGACAAGGCCACGGAAGCGGGCGAAAATTTGGAGCTGCGACGGCCTCGGCGCGAACTGCACTCGGCGCGTATTGATCGCGACGCCGCGTCCAATTGGTTTGAGCGTAGGAGCGCGGCACACAAATGGGTCAAACGGCGACTCGTTAGAGCCGAGCCAGCCATGGCGATCCTGTGCTCTCAATGGGACGGAGGCGCGCCGCGTGTTGACGCGTGTACGTGCACGCCGGCTGTATCGGTACGCGACCGGACATACCAATCACGCGCGGAGCCGCTGACACGCATCGCGCAGATTCACCGACCAGCCGTACCTGCCGCGCGGCAGGAAGCGCGCACAGAAGACCAACTGTTCCGTTCGACGACACCGAGATCGATTCGGCGTTGGCACGGATTTGCGTGATATTTTTGCGTTCGAACTAATGACACGCTATTTTTAGGCGACCAACAAGAAGTTGACTTTCGCAAGTCTTCTTGAGGAGCAATGGAGTGAATGAACGCCTTTTTCAGAACTTTATTTAGTAGACGTTGGTATAAAAATAGGTGCAAGAATAAATTTTGCAAAAATAATTTAGAGTTTGTACATAGGATTTTGAGTTTGATTGAGGTTCGAGAATCCTTCAAGGATTTCGAGAAATGTTCTTATTCTAGGGGATTACCAATGCCAACTACGGTAGAAATTTCCACCATCAACGAAGATGAGAATACGTGATCTGCAGATGGCATCGTTGTAGGTGATTGTTTTGGAATGATAATTGGTTTTGGAAGATTTAAGTACTTTTTGTAAATATTTGCAATTGTGAAATGATGATCTCTTCCGACTTTTCACTACCAACTGTCATTCGATCGAAATGCCGTATTGACAATTCACTGACGTCCCAAATCACCTCTTATGTAATATGTACAAGAATTTACGATAAACAGTCAAGTTCATCCGCGTGCGTGTCACTGAGCGCAATCAGTGATCTGCAAAACAAACATAACAGACCAACGGAGCATTATACATTAATTGCACATCATGTCACGGGAAATGCTCGTTATCACCGGTACGTTCGTACATAGCTGCACACTACACTTTACCATTACCTTACAAAAATATGCAGTATGTCATTCGAAACAAACAATTCACCCAAATCACAGGTTCGAAAGTGACTTAATTGCTTTAACAAATACTCTTCCTGACACTGATAACTTTTTCGAATATTCGTTATCAATGTTTTTTCTTTGAGATTCAACAGTTTGATCAGCGAAGCATTCTTCAAAATTCCCATGTGTCCAACCATTTGAGTTGGTGCATTGAACTTTTAGGATCCATGGCAGGTGGGCCATCCATTCCATAAGCCAATGGTGAGAACATGTAAAAACTGGAAACGTAATTAAATTACATTAAGAACGTTCAAAGAAAAAGTTGAAATAAAGATTCAGTTTTGAATAAATGTGTATCTAAAAGTACGTGTTGATTATTTTTATTTGCTAAAATGTCAACGTTTTTTACCGTCCACTTAATTATTGAAAAGTCAAATATTCAACATTGAATTATATGAGCACCAGAATTGTCCCAAAGAAAACAACTAAAAATACAATATCATTTTAATTCCACAAACGCAACTCACCTGTACGCCACGATGGAAACTGTCAATCCGTTAATCACATGATACAACGTGTGCCCGGTTTTTCCCGGAAATGCGACTGTCACGTACTCGATGGCATGGTTCAGGATTATGCCAGATAACATCGAATTGTATAACAGTGCCGGGAAATAATGGTGAAAGTATAGGATACGAGTCATCGCCCAAAAAGGCACGTAATGCAACACCCAGCCGATGAACAGCCAGTTGCCAGCCTGAATAATTTTTTTACTAGTTTTCGAGATTTCGTAGCCGCGTTGCTCTTTCACTGCGGTGGCTATGTAGAAAATCACAAAGATGATCAAGAATGCTATATTGCTCCACCAAATGATCGGGTTGCCTAGCAAATATATTCTTTGATTATTTCCAGAAAAGAATTGACCCTGAAATAATTTTAAATTGCATTAAAATTAACGTTTAATGGATAGAATTGACATATTGCTTGATAACTATTTTATAGATAGTTACTCTATAATTTATTGGCCATTGCCACGGCTTCGATGAAACTTCGCCTTCCTTGACCTTCAAGTCCGAATTTCCTTGCAGCATCACAGCGTGAGATTCAAAGAAGCGCTTAAAGAAACTCGGAGCATAGACCCGGAAACTCACATTAGGCACTGTAACGTAACCATGTGTTAATTATCAATTATTCAGTTTAGTACTCTTGTTAGATTCATTGTACTTACGTTTAGCATAAATATTATCTTCGATATTCCAAAGAGCATTATTGTCTCTCATGTTGGGATTACAGGAAACTTCTTGTTGATTGTAACCCCTATTAAACAAAATCATTATCAGAACAAAGAGGATTACATTTGTAAATGCAATGCATTTCAGGGGAGGTTCCGAAGAAATTTCAAGAAATTTAATATTAAGTATAATAATACCAATTCTATCACACACTTGAAATGTTACCGGAACCTCGCCTTAACACATTCAGATTCATTAATTTACCATTTAGGCAATGTCTTCCCACTGCAAGTTAACACACAATGATTCAAATAGTGGACGAATTTAAGCTTACTAGTGACTGTTTCAACAATATCTCCATCTTTCCCGTTTTTAATCAAAACTTTCCACACGTCATTGGCATCTCCAACTCCATTCTACAAAGAGTTTTAATGAGAATTATGAAGCTGTACTTTGGTCGTAATAAGTTAGGCCATAAAATATTTGATAACGTCCAATTGTTCATTTATATGATAACAAATTACCTCGCCATAACCAGTAACTTGATAATGTCTCTTAGAAATCGGTGCCAGTTCTTTATGAGAATGTAAGTTACGACCAGTGATAACATGTTCTAATCTGACTAAATCACCATGTCGGACCAGTTCCGGGTTCTTAGGAATATCATCACTATTGTACTTTTTTATTATCCAATGATTGTTATCATCTTTGTGCGAGTACGATGTTATCTGTTGAAATTATCACTGGATGAGTACAATGAACTTGCCTTCCATTGTTCAATTCAAATAAGGACATACCTGTTGCTGTTTTGCCCCTACACCTTCAGGGTAAAGGTGAAAATGTGAATGCAGGTATCCTCCACCTGTACGGTGGTTTTTCAGAGTTAATGTTGCTCCATAAGCCAATTGTCTTGGCATAGACGCATTGTACAAGGAATTTCCTCTCAATAATGACTGGAATTCTGAACTATAAAACCCATCTCCACTACCACTGTAACATATGTTTATGTATTACTATGTTATGTTAAAATAGAAAATGCATATAATTATTTCTAAATATTACCTTTTATTCAAAACAGATAAATGAATATAGAAAAACAGCATGTATATTACTGTTGGTAATATAATGAGACATAAACATCTTGCTAGAAAATGTTTCACGACATATCCCTGAAAAATAAATTAGATTCTTATTTATTAAGACTGAGAAAAATGAAGTTATCTTAATGTCAATGGTATACTACTTTGACTTACGATGGGTTTTGTTAAATCTCCAAGTTCTCTCCATAGTTCATAAATAGTATATAAACCAACAAGCAGAACTACAAACAGTCCAACAAATTTCACACCAATTGTGCAAGCCAGTGATATTCCAGTAAATGTCAACCAACCCCACCAAGAATATGTAAATGCTTTATGTTGCAGAGAATGCATCCGGGCCATACCCCAAGTTGCACACATCATGAAGAACAACAATATTGGATCCAGTAGTATATACTGGTTTAATGTCAGCAAACCGACATCTAAATAAAATAGAAAATGAATACGTTTGTAATACAGTAATATCAGCTAAATTTTTGGGTTTATTTTAGTTAATAAAATAAAATATTTACCAAATAATAATAAACTGGATGAAAATGCAGCTGAGCTTAGAGATTTTGTTAGTTCCCACACTATAAGAAATGATAGTGGCACAATACTTGCTCCAAGAATTGTGCAAAACTGTAAAATAAAGTTTATTGTGATAATTTTGTTGTTTAATTTAACGTTTTATTTGAATATAGCAAAATTAAGTTACTGTGCTTACAACTCTCATTCCAACATAATGTGTCTCTTCATATTTATCTCCTGGCTTTTCAAATGGGAACATGCCATCATATCCGGTTAAATATCCTGACATTGCAATTAGCATCTGAAAAAACATCTTTCAGTTACCTCATGCAAATTAATAAACATGTTTTTGATTATATTATTTAACAAATGTACATTATCTATATTATTTCATATACCTTGCCAAGTGGTGGATGAACATCGAAGAAAAATGTTCTGTTAATATACCAGGATCCCATTTTGCCAAAGTGGGTCTCATCCCAACTAAAATTATAGGTTCATTTAGATTCTGTTAAAACTATCACACAACTTTCTCCCCTCAAATTAACATTTAATAAAATATTTCCACAGTCACAAATAATTTATCTAATTACAGAAATGTAATTTGACATAAATCTCCGCAAACAATTTTTTATAGAAATTAATAGAAAAGGATTGGATTTTAATCAAATTCCACTAATTTGAATTATCTGGGTTTCATTTAATCTGATTGGAATGCTATAATAGGTGAATGTATTCCAATTTGTGAATTCGTCTCAAACAGTTTTAATCTGTCGATTTACTGGAATTGGAACTAATAGAAAATAATTCATTTAAATTTAACAACAAGAAATTCTTTTTAAGAATTAAAACTGTCATTGATACATCACTGGAGTAAAAAGAAGTAGAATGGATTTGCAAATCAAGCAATGTTCAAATAATGAAAATCAAATTTTGGAATTTTTCCAACAAAAATTTCATTGTTTTAATTATCTATCCATTTCTATTCTTTTCTGTGAAACATTTGTATAAAGATTTCATTTATCCACTCACCAAACATGATCCGGCTGGGTGACTTTGTAAAATCTAGTACATGCTGTCGCAATTACAATGACAGAAAACACGAGCCACCAATTGCTGAAATTGCAACACCTTCATCAACAACCATCAGCAACACAGAAATCCTGCCCACCTTCAATATTGCACTTCTTCGACCCCTATATCCCCGACCCGAAACAGCTTTCGCAAACTTACATCGAAGTCTCGCTCCACTTGCTCCTGCCGCTGGCATCCTCCTGGTTGGTCTGTTTACCTTTTCCGCTACCCCCGGCCATCGCAGATCACCGCGTCAAATCAGCATCGAGAATCGCACCCTCCGTCTGGATACCTGTCGCCCGAATTCCTTCGTCAAAGTGGCACCTGCGCGAGTCCCGTTCCGCTCTCGAAAGTCGCTCTTGACGTTTCGTACACGTTGCCATTGGTTACCGTTATCTCGGAAAACCCACAGCCTCGCTTTTCAGAAAGGACCGCGCACTTCCACGAACCCGCGTGAGCGCGACAAGGATAGTCCCAGGCACAACACTTCCCTCCCTCTCTCTCTCTCTTCCAGACCCCCCACCCCTCCCGGTCGGACAACGCATACCCTGGGCATGGAAACGCGGCTTAATGTTCCGCCGCGATCACAAGGCCATCTGTGCTGATGATGTATCCCGTCCGCCTATTTAAGATCGTGTTGCACGACTGCATGAGTCCGTTCGAATCGCATTTCGCACTTTCGTACGTGCGTTTTGCCCCGGAACCGTAGCAGCGAGTCGTTCGCGGCGAAGCGGGACGTTGCGCGACTATGCTTCCCTGAATCGCGGCCAGTGAGGAAAGCGCGTGGCGACGATGGCGAATACCGGAGTGTTGCCGTTCGTCCGCGGAGTGGATTTCAGTCGAAACGATTTCGGGGTGAGTCGAACTAGGCGGCGTTGCGGCGCTGATGAGCGACCGGGTCCGGGTTTCCGGGTCCGGCGACCCGGGCGGAAATTCCACCCGGGTCGCCCGGGTTTGAGTTTTTTTTTCGGATAATTTTTCCGCCCGTCCGAGTTTTTTTCCATTGACGGTTGACAGTTGTCAAAAACGGTTTGTCAAAAGTCGTTTCCGGGCGCTGAGTTTGACGGCGGGTTTGTTTTGGAGGGAACGATCGGTGCGCGCGATCGGCGGCGAATCGGGGTGGTTCGGTTGTTGTGGCGGTTAAGAATAGATGGATTGATAGATGTGTGGGACGAGCGAGTATTTTTATTTGGAATTTTGTTGTCGATTGGACGGATTTCGGTTGGGTAAATGGGTTGAACTAGCAACGGGGGGAGTGATCGAGATTAATGGCAACGAGTTTTTTGTTTTGGATCTAGGATGGAAGGTTTCCAGAGTCTGTGCGGTTGATGACAGGGATACAATGGCTCAAACTGGACAACACGAACCTGTCAATCATTCCCGAGGAAATGGGAAGACTGCTCAAACTGGTGGGTTTCCAGTACCATTGGTTGGGATGGATGTCTGAAACATTTTAGATAGAAATGAGAATGAGTAGAAAAGAATGGGTTGTTTCATTACTATAATAGTTGGATGAAGAACAGTTTATGAATTCAATGTAGAATTGAAAAAAATGAATTATTTTGTTGTAATTATTTCATTTGTGAAATGATGTGCTAACTTAGTAAATATCTTCAGAATATATCTTGACTTAAAATTTATATATACTACGCATTTATATCAACAATCGAACAAAATTATTTTGTTTCGTAGATAAGGTATCTTTAAAATACAGTTGAGAATGTTTCTTAATGCTTCGTGTCAATTAACTGGATTATTTATATCAACAATTATTTGTTATTTTAAAGGAGCATTTATCACTCACCAAGAACAAATTAGAACGACTGTACGGCGAACTGACAGAGCTTGGATGTTTAAGGACTTTAAACATAAGACATAACAATGTAAGGACCAGTGGGATACCTGCTGAATTGTTTCATCTGGAAGAACTGACAACTTTGGACATAAGTCATAATAACCTTCGAGAGGTGCCTGAAGGTTTGGAGAAGGCTCGTTCATTGCTCAATCTTAATTTAAGCTATAATCAGTAAGTCTGAAACCTATGATAAAATACAATTTCATATTTATATTTATATATATATTGTTGCATTATAAAAAATGAAATTATTCTCTTTCCTTTTTTCAGAATCGAAACAATTCCAAACACACTTTTTATTAATTTAACGGATCTACTCTATTTGGATCTTAGTCACAATCAATTAGAAACTTTACCTCCTCAAACAAGACGACTGGCCAATTTACAATGCTTGCACTTAAATCACAATCCACTCGGACACTTTCAACTGAGGTATGAACAATCAGGTTTACTATATTGGCCTATTAACTCTACAAACCGTAGAAAAACGGTTGAGAATTAACTGTGATCAATTTCAAAAGAAAATTCTAGACGTTTGTAAAACGAAAGCTATATGACATATAAATACATTCTTATTTTTAGATCATTATTGGGTAATATTAATTTGTATCTGACATTATTTCAGGCAATTGCCATCATTAATGAACCTAACTGTACTGCAAATGAGAGACACACAAAGAACTCCCAACAATATTCCCTCGAATTTGGAAAGCCTTACAAATTTGCAGGAACTTGACTTTTCCCAAAATAATCTGCCGCGAGTACCGGATGCATTGTACTCTCTACCAAATTTACGCAGACTAAACCTCAGTGATAACGACATCACTGAACTTTCAATAGCAATTGGTACAATTTTCTTCAAAACAGTCAAATTGTTTATTTATTTATCCAACAACTAATTGTGTACCAGTTAAGCAATAAATTATAAACCAATAGTAATAAAAGTTGATTTTCCAGAAATGTGGCAGAAATTGGAAACCTTGAACTTATGTAGGAATAAGTTAACCGCGCTGCCCACGTCATTGTGCAAGATTTCGTCACTAAGAAGACTGTACTTGAACGATAACCAATTAAATTTTAAGGGGATTCCGTCAGGGATCGGCAAATTATCATCGTTGCAAGTGTTTTCTGCAGCAAACAATCATTTAGAAATGATACCTGAAGGATTATGCAGGTACCTTTGATTTTTATCTGCATACTTGTAATAAAATTATAATGATAATTCATATATAATTGATTACAATCATTCATTAAACCTTCAATTAATTACAGGTGTGGATCCCTGAAGCAATTAATCCTGACATCCAACAGATTAATAACATTGCCGGATGCAATACATTTACTCACAGACCTGGACTGTCTGGATTTAAGGGATAATCCAAACTTAGTCATGCCACCAAAACCCACGGAAGTCCAAAGAGGATCGGGCATTATGTATTACAACATCGACTTTTCATTGCAACACCAGTTGCGGCTCGCTGGAGCAAATATTCCTGCTCCTTCACAGACAGCGAGTATGTTGTGCAAAGCTTAGTTCAATTTTATTTAATTAAGGAGACCGTTTACCAAATCGATTTATATCGCTATTTTCTAACTGATTTTCTAGATATTTTATTTACTTCAACGAATAGAAAGCTGGTATCGAAATAGTTGTTGAATAAAACAAAGGATTCAACTTTTATTTTTTTTAACTAATAAAATTTGGGGGAAATTTAGTGATGAACAAATTCCCAAGGCAGCATTTTTTTTTTTGAGAAAACCTAAAAACGTAAATGGTGCTTTTTCATTACTTCTATATTTTAATTTATGATTTTCTTGTAATAAATTTATCAAAATTTTTCTCCACTAAATTTGGAACACTGAGTCGCAAACTAGAACAAAATTAATAGAAATTGGTTAAGTTATGGCTGTGTGAATCTGAGAAAATGCACACAGCAATTGAAAATATTTCAGTTTAAAATTTGTTCATTCTATATAATAAATAAAAATCGAATCGAGAAATAAACCATTTTTCTGTTGATTTTCACAAGTACACGAACATCTACCATTAAATCTTAAAGTGGCTAAAATTAATTAACACTTTTTTCATAAAATCAATGTCTGACTGATTTTAGATAATAATACATACATATTTACGTTCATATTTGTTTATAATTTATAATAGAATATTTCAGTGATTAAATATAATATTTTCTCAACAGACAGCAGCAAAGATCCTATTGCACGTAAACTGAGGTTAAGGAGAAGAAGGGACCAAGAGGAAGCTGACCAAGATCAAGCCAAAATCCTCAAAGTAAATTCATTTATTAATATTTGAACTTGATTCCAATATACTTCCAAGAATAACAATGATCATATAATTTTCAATAACAGGGAATGAAAGACATCGCAAAAGACAAGAATAAGGAAAAGAGTCTGGAGGATGCCAAAGCGGAGTCGTTAAAGTACAGTAATATTGATCTAAATTCTATTAAACATTACGTTGAACGGTGAAATTGAATCAAGACTCCATTTTCAGGCCAAAACGATGGGACGAAACTCTGGAGAAACCACCACTGGATTACTCTGAATTCTTCGATGACGACGTCGGTCAAGTGCCGGGTCTTTCGATCTGGGAGATCGAAAACTTCCTGCCGAATCAGATCGAGGAAGTTGCGCATGGAAAATTTTATGAAGGAGACTGTTACATTGTTCTAAAAACGTCCATCGACGACAGCGGTTCGCTCGTTTGGGCCATCTATTTCTGGATAGGAGAAAAGGCGACTGTAAGACGCTTTTTATCATTTTAATTCGATTTCCATTTTATACAAACAACTGATTCAGACTTGTTGTAACTAATCGCTTATTTCAGCTGGACAAGCGGGCATGTGCAGCAATCCACGCAGTCAACTTGCGAAATTTTTTGGGCGCACAATGTCGTACTATAAGAGAAGAACAAAGCGACGAATCTGACGAATTCCTCTGTCTGTTCGATTCCGATATTACATATATTGAGGGAGGTCGAACATCTTCCGGATTTTATACTGTCGAAGATTCTGTGAGTCACGATTTTTTGTTATTGCATATTGTAATCAAAATGTTGATTTTAGTATTATAAAATATATTTTGTAGTACATTTTTGTCCAACATTACCATATTTTCAACTAGATTATTTGAAAAATTTATATTTTGTGTTTCCTCGCACACGGAATAATTTTTTTCATTTAAATTTTGTTATTAAAAAGTCTCAAAATAAATGTTGAATAATTTGTTTATTAGGAGGGTTTTTTAATTATAAATAATGTACTTTTTTAGTTTAATGTAAGTTGAACAAAATACTGCAATATCAAGACCTGTTGATAAAAAAATATGGATTTGAACCATTTTGGTTGCATCTCCCCTTAACAAATCGTCTAAACAAATTTATTGCTTTCTGTATTCTCTAAAAATATATTACATTCACAGCCGGCTGTTTCAAGGCTGTATCGAGTTCATGCAGCCGGAGCATCGATTCACCTGGAACCAGTTCCAGTTTCTGCCGACTCTTTGGATCCGGCATATGTATTTGTACTTGATGTGGGCAGCAAACTATTCATGTGGTATGGTAAAAAGGCCAAAAATACCCTGAAATCCAAAGCAAGACTCATGGCCGAGAAAATTAATAAAAATGAAAGAAAAAATAAAGCAGAGATTTACACAGAATTAATGGGCTCCGAATCCGAAGATTTTTGGGATTGTCTTGGAGAGGATGAACCTATGACTCCAGAGGTAATTTATGATAAATATTTTATTATAAATATACACCAACCCTCTCTTCTATTTTTTATTTCAATTGCATTAAACAATCCTATGTTTTTGTGCAGGAACATGTCGATCCTGACTTTATGCCAGTTGTGCCCAGGTTATACCAGGTCAGATTAGGCATGGGATACTTGGAGTTGCCGCAAGTCGAAGTTCCTCACGGAAAGCTCGTGAATACCCTTTTAAATAATCGCAACGTGTACATATTGGACTGTTACTTAGATCTATACGTTTGGTAAATAAATTAAATATATACTATAACACGATTATCCCAAAATGTTCTATAATTATACGACTGTTATAAATGTAACTAATATCTACCAAGGTTCGGCAAAAAATCTACAAGACTGGTACGAGCAGCTGCTGTGAAATTGTCGCAAGAATTGTTTAACATGATTGAACGGCCTGAATATGCTTTAGTCACGAGACTGCAAGAAGGAACAGAATCGCAGGTACTTTTCCATGCACTGCAAACATTATTTGTATTTAATTTGACGAAAAACTTACACTTTATAACATATGTTTCAATGAACTAGATATTCAAATCCAAATTCACCGGGTGGGACGAGGTAATTGCAGTTGACTTTACCAGAACTGCAGAGTCCGTTGCCAAAACTGGAGCCGATTTGACCAAATGGGCTAAGCAACAAGAAACTAAGGTATATTTCATTCTATTTTGAAAAGATGATTTAAGCATGAATATAATCTCAAACTAGATTTATACGCAAATAAAACTATTTTTACATTGTACCGTTTTACATTAACAGGCTGATTTGGCGGCACTATTTATGCCTCGCCAACCGCAAATGACTTATTCTGAGGCGCAACAACTGATGACCGAATGGAACGACGATTTAATTGCAATGGAACCCTTCGTTTTGGAGGGCAAAAAGTTCGTTCGACTTCCAGAAGAAGAGCTGGGTCACTTTTATAGCGGCGATTGTTATGTATTCTTGTGTAGATACTGGATTGTAGGTTGCCAACTTTCAGTGAATTGACTTTGCGGATGATTGAAATAACATAGCGAAACTAAACAACATTATTTACAGCCTTCGGAAACGGATGACAACGACGGTGATGAAGAACAATGTGAGGATGACATTCACGTTATGGTTTATTTCTGGCAGGGCAGAGATGCTGGAAATATGGGCTGGTTTAATTTCACTTTCAGGTAATACGATGTACTGAGATCATATAACATTAGATCAATTATCATATATATGCAAAAAAATACGAGAACAATTTGAACCTGATGAAACATTTGAATCTACATTTGTTTTGTTTGAAAATACAGCCTGCAAAAGAGATTTAAAACTCATTTTGGCGATCAATTGGAAGTAGTGAGGACGCATCAACAACAGGAAAATTTGAAATTCATGTCCCATTTTAAGCGCAAGTTTATCATTCATCAAGGAAAGCGAAAGCAGAAGAACGCCGATGCGAACAAAGTCGAATTTTATCACTTGCGAAGCAATGGAAGTGCCTTGTGCACAAGGCTTGTTCAAATACCTCCTGATGCGAGTTTACTTAATTCTGCATTTTGGTAAATAGAAACACTGAACGTTATTTTTTATCTTTAATCTTAAAAGGAATGAGATTTAAGTGTCTAAAAATTTTTTTAGTTACATCTTGAACGTGCCATTTAACAATGACGACGAAACGGGTATCGTCTATGTCTGGATAGGATCCAAAGCTGATAATGAAGAAAGTCATTTAATTGAAGAAATAGCTGAAGAAATGTTTAATAACGTATGTAATGTATTACCTTATTTACAATTCTGTTAATGGATTTCAGCCAATTAACAATAATATAATAAAAAGATGTTATTAACCAAAACATATGTTTTCAATGCTGAGTATTAAAATATGTCATGAAATCTGAAAGTCAATATAATTTGTTTATACATGTATCTAACGTAACACATATTTTGTAGCCTTGGATAAGTTTACAAGTCTTAAACGAAGGTGAAGAGCCGGACAATTTCTTCTGGGTTGGACTTGGAGGCAAAAAAACATATGAAACTGACGCGGAGTACATGAAGTATACCCGATTATTCAGGTGCTCCAACGAGAAGGGCTATTTTACAATCAGTGAAAAGTGCACAGACTTTTGTCAGGTACATACAAATAAATATCGTATAGATTCGACATTTTAATATAACAAGTTTAATATCCTATATTACTATCTTATTCTATCTTTCAGGACGATTTAGCAGATGACGACATCATGATACTTGACAACGGAGAGCAAGTATTTTTGTGGCTGGGTACACGATGCTCAGAAGTCGAAATTAAACTGGCTTACAAATCAGCTCAGGTATACAAGGCTCATAGAATAAATTAATTTGTTGAATGCCAATTCAGGGCGTCAAATTGGAGCAAACTAGTCACTGCAGAAACTAACATAATAGTGGCATTTATTAATCATAATATGCACTATCATATTACACATTATAACTTAATTTCAAAGTTAAAGTTTTAACTTATATACATAAGACACAGTATCTATACTGTTTCTCTAATCATTTTATAGGTAAAAATCTCTTTCCCATTAAAAGAATGCAACCTTTTCTATTTAATTCCATGCTTTTTTCAGTCATTTAATTTTAAGATTTCTTTGTCAAGTAATCAATGACCTAGATCTAATTAAACTGATAGAAAAATGATATTTATCAACAATTAATTGAAGTAGTTTAATTATTACCCTACTATTGATTAACTAACTGCTGTTGTTTCTCCAGGTTTACATTCAGCATTTACGAGTGAAGCAACCAGACCGGCCTCGTAAATTGTTCCTCACTGCCAAAGGCAAAGAGTCACGACGATTCACCAAGTGCTTCCATGGATGGGGATTACACAAGCGACCACCGGATTAAGCGCTGACTTTGAATTCCCACATCCAAATCCTCGATCCATCCAAGTTTAACAGTCTGTACATACACACAATTCAAGAGATTGGACAAAGTTTTTTCAAAAGTTTTAACCGAGAGAACGCGGGAGGAAATAGACACAACCACCAACTCGAGGAACATACAAGTAATCGGATACGTAATATCTTCCATTAGAGAGTTGCAATTGTTGATCCTTTGACACAAACGTGAAGCTGCACAAATTTTATCGTTGTTTTGTCTGAGAGTAAAGGGAAATTGTTGCGTAGAAGTTTCAAGGGACAAAGTGTCACTTATTTTTGTGTTTGTTACTTTTTATGAGATCAGCAATTTAGACTGACACGGCGTTTTCATGTTTTACAAGATTTTGGAGCAAATTTTTACGCACTTGTATGATCGAATAGGAAAGACGGAATAGGTGATACTTTGTGTAGAGAAGCGCCTAAATAAATACAAATCCAGTGTTACTGTGCAACGTGTATTTATTTATTTATTTATTTATAACACAATAGTAACATCATGATTATTGACTAAACGCTTTTATCCTGTTTGTAAATAAAAAATTTATCTAAAAGTATCGTCATCTCTTCATTCTTCCTTAAAGGTAAATTAAGAACATTGTGTGCAGGAACAGATTTGTTGCGTATAAATAAAGTATCATAAAGTATTCAATAAATGAGGAATTGAGGAGTTGTGCTATCTTGATCACAATGTGGTCAATAGCCACAATAATCACAAACAGTCAGTAGAGAGAATCTGGGAAACAAAACAAATCAATTAATCAATTAATTGTCCCTAAGAATTCAGAGGGTTGGCTGATTTTTGAAAAGAAATGGCAGTGGGTTCAAATTTTATGCCAGCTTAGAACTTCCTTGCAAAAAATGATAGAAATGGACAGGAAACAAATTTAAATTTGTATCCCAATTCAGCGTTCATTTGAATTGTTTGGCATTCTTGCAACTTGGTTTGAATGTTATAACAATTGAGTGAATTTCATTTTATGAATTCAAATTTAACTTCTAATATAGATCTAACTAGAGTTGGAAAGAATACCGATTTCGTGTTTGTATGTTTGAATACAGACAGTATTCAATTGAAATTTGAAAACAATCGAATTCTGTTTGAAGAATTTAAATTTTGTCGTTGAAACCACCCTAACGGAGCAAACCTTTCACTAAACGTTTATAAACGTTTCAAATATTTCAATGTTCAATAAACGTTTGTAGAACGTTTATTGGAAATTGAACGTTTAGTAAACGTTGGACATTTCAATATTGGTGCTCCGTTAGGGCATTGATAAATAGGATAAATAAATAATATGAATCTTTATTCCTTGGCATTTCTGAAATATTTTGCAAGTTTAAAGATTGAATAAACTCAATTTCAGACACATGCTGGTTGAAACACATTACATTCAAAACATACGAGAAATATCCTATTCAATTGTATATTTCTACAAGATTTTTCCAAAATATTTTTTACCAATTTTAAATAAAACAAATTTTTAGAAATGAGCTCAGCAGCCAACCTCCTTCATAGCAAGTGCAATTATAAAATTACCTTATAATCGGCTTTGCACTTTCCACATTTTTATTTTACAAAGTTTCAGCAAAATATAATTTGTGTGGAAATTTGCAGGAAATTATGCTATTATTCATCTATTTACTCTACACCTGGAACAAACAGAATATCATTAGCCTAATTTTAACAACACTATCTGTTTAAGATCAAAATCTAAAAAGTCTCATTTGAAATTCAAGAAGCATATCTCAGTCAGAACAGATAACAAAGCCTTCGCTCCTGCCGTACATCAATTCACTTTCATTATTTACCAAAAGAGTAAATACTCATTGACTCCTGCTCAAATATGACTGTTGCCGATTCACTAATTTATCAACATTTTCAAGATAAACCTATTTCCTTGACTGGCATACCAAAACATCATTAATACTTTCCCACTCAAAAATATAACAACCATCAATGCATCACAAGAACAACTTCAAACTTTTCATACATACATATAATACAAAAACCGCTATTTGCCATGACGAATCCGCGCGCATTCCTCTAAAAATAGCTCTCTTTCATTCTCTCTATAATTTCATCCTTCTTCCTCTCATTCCAATTGCGAAATTCACTTCGTCACAACATATTCTCACAAAAAGAGGCCAAAAATACCAACAATAACTTCTCTCACAAATACACGTAAATCACGTACTCTTCTTAATCGTCGTCGTCGTCGTCGTCGTCCGACGGGACAAACAGCTCGGTCTCCTCAAGGAAGCTGGCGATTTGCTGGCTGATGAGAGCACCGATTCCCAGCCCCGTCCCTACACATAGGACCACACTCACGTAACTGAATTTCGGTGTTTTGGGTTCCGGCAAAATCGCCCCGGACGGTGTAGTAATGGCGCTCCTGACGGCGACCACCTGGGGCACCTGGGGCACCTGGGGCGCCCGGTTCACCCTGAGCAGCGGCTGCGCGAGCCTAAAAATGTGTCCCGTTCGCGACATCTTCGACGAAGTGTCAGTCGACGACTACTGTCACACTGTGCAAAGTGAGAAGGACGATGATTTCCATCGGGAGAAGGTGGCTGCGCGGGGCGACTGCGCAGAGGCCGGGCGCCGCGCACGCGAGTGTCCGTGCACATAACCTGAAATCGCGAAGCAAGGGGAGAGTGGTCAGGCTGGCTGGAACGGTTCCTGCGATTGTTGTTTTGACGCGCTAGCCGCGATTGTTGTCGTTATTGGTTTGAGGTTGGAAGCGGAGCCATGGCGGCGCCGACCGAGGAGGTGAAAAACCTGGCGCTGGAGGAAGACGTCGTGACACCCTGGAACGTAGAGAGCAAGGACGAGAAGGGAATCGACTATGACAAGTTGATTAGTGAGTTGTTTGTTCAAGACCAGGGAGGGTTCGTGGAAAAGGTGGGGAAATTTGATGTTACTGGAGTTCCCAGATTTTTTTTTTTGCAAAAACACATTTTTGCAAAAAAAATTTTTTTGTGTACTTGTGGTTCCGTTTCGCGTTTTTGATTGGTTCGTTGTGGATAACGCAAAAAGTTTGGAATTTATGGTCCTTTTCGATGACAAGTGCATTTGGCAATTTGTCAGAATGACACGTGAAGTTGTCTTATATGAATGATAGTAGGATTACATCATATCAGTCAATGAATCACTTTTGGCAGTTGGGAGCTGGGATTGTTAATTGGTGGGGTTGAGTCAACACAGTTTGTAACATATGGTTTCATTTATTTTAGAACAAACAATGCTACTTTTACTTTTGGAAGTGATATAGTGATGTTCAAAGTAGAATTAATAAAATTTATTTTTAACAATCTTGTTGGACTTAATGGATTTAAGTTGAATTTTTTTTAACTTTGTATTTTAACAAGTTTTTTTTATAAATTGCCCTTGAAATGTTTTAGTGCAAATAGAAACTAATTTGATATCATTATGTAAATTGAAAATTCACATGGCACTCAGGCCCGAAAAATTAATTTACATTTCAACATATAAGTTGAAACTAATTAAAAAAATTGTTTATTGAGAAAATTTATTTCGTGAACCAATAGTTTACATTAAACTCATAAAGTTAAACCTACTTTGAACAAAAACTTGCTAAAAAATTATTATATGTCAGTGATGTTTTTAATAAATTTTTGTGAGTTAAGCAAATTATTGTTAAAAATTGTTCTGAAGTAAAAAAATTAATTATCACGATTAAAAGATACATTTCAATAAGTAACACAGTTTAAGCCATTAAAATAGTCACAGCAATAATGTATTTCTAAACGCTTTCTAATTAATAACTAACAAATGTTTTTTTATTATATTTTTTTATAACTGTTGTTATTAACTTGACTCATGTAATATAGTATCACATTAGAATTCCTAATACCTAATGAACTTTCATAATTATTTCATTATGTATTAATATTGAATAAAATTTAAATATAGTATAATCTAAATCTTATAAACTCGAGCCTTAGACAGTCAGTCATCATAAATGCAATTTCAAAATTAAACAACTGCAAACATTTCCCATAAGATACTGTAACCTTATTTTCGAATTTATTTTCAGAACGGTTTGGCAGTTCCAAAATAGACGATGAACTTCTTCAGCGCTTCGAGAAAATCACCAACAAACCGCCACACCACTTTCTTCGTCGGGGTATATTCTTTTCCCACCGGGATATGCACACAATACTCAACATGTACGAACAAGGAAAGCCCTTCTACTTGTACACAGGTCGTGGTCCCAGCTCAGAGTCTATGCACCTCGGTCACTTAATACCATTCATGTTCTGTCAGTGGCTGCAAGAGGTGTTTGATGTTCCTCTTGTGATCCAACTGACCGATGATGAGAAAGCTATCTGGAAGAATCTGAGCCTTGAAGAGGCTATCAAGTTATCCTATGCAAATGCCAAGGACATTTTGGCCTGCGGCTTTAAGCTCGAAAAGACTTTTATATTCTCAAATTTGCTGCACATAGGCCAGAATCCAGCATTCTACCAGAACATGATTAGGATACAAAAGTGCGTGACCTTCAATCAGGTCAAGGGCATCTTCGGATTCGGAGACAGTGACCCTGTGGCGAAAATTGCATTTCCCCCGACTCAAGCGGCACCAGCTATTTCAAGTACCTTCCCGTTTGTCTTTAAAGATAAGAAGGTAAACTGTCTGATTCCGTGCGCTATTGACCAGGATCCTTACTTCAGGATGACAAGGGATATAGCACCGCGGATTGGATATCCTAAACCTGCCTTGTTGCATTCCACGTTTTTTCCGGCACTACAGGGTTCAAAGACAAAAATGTCTGCGTCGGATTTGAATTCAGCAGTATTTTTGACAGATACGCCAAAGCAGATTAAAAATAAGGTCAATAAGTATGCGTTTTCGGGAGGACAGGCAACCATTGAGGAGCACAGGAAATTAGGAGGAAACTGTGAGGTGGATACGTCTTATCAATGGTTGAGGTTCTTCTTAGATGATGATCAGGAATTGGAAAAAATTGAAAAGGTAGTTTTACGTAGAAATTTATTGACTGATTTATTGATTTATTAACTGATAAAGAAATATATATTTTTTCAAATGCAAGTTTTAATAATACACAGTATTCCTGTAATTAATACCAGTTCCCAGTTTTCAAGTATATCGTACATGTCGAAAAGTTTCCAAATTTTGTTAAATTCGTAAAAAGATACGGCAAATGTGTTAAAACATACAAAACTTGTTGAAATGTTTGATTTTGTAAATGTTCCAGAAATATTTTTGGCTTAGTCCACAAATATTTGTTTGAATCCCTACCGGATTTTTTTTGTCGAAATATCATCAAGTTTATCATCTTAATACTTTTATAGCAAAAATGTATTATGTAAGATGGAATGAAATTGTATAAGAGTAATAGAATTAATAATTGTTACATATTTGGATAGGGTTTAATGCGACTGAAATCAATATTAATTAGTATTAAATCGACTTGGTTCAATCAAAATATTTGTTTGGGTTAGACTATACAAATATTTCACCATAAAACTGTTTTGCTGATAAGCTGGCGATAAGATTAAATATCGTCAAAAGTCATCCGGTAGGAATATAGCGGGAATATTTTTTCTGCGGACATTTAATATTCCTCGAATGTACAATTTGTTAGGGATATTAAAAAATGTGTTGGAATATTTCTGATGTATTTGAAGTATTTCAGAAAAGTATTCTAGTTATACATTGCAGCAATATTGTGTTATTATGGAAACGATGTTTGTACAAATATTAAAGATTGCGATATGTTTCAGGACTACACCAGTGGTGAAATGTTAACCGGTGAACTCAAATTGAAATTGATCACTATCCTACAGAAATTGGTGGCAGAACATCAAGACAAAAGAGCCAAAATCACGGATGAACTGCTCCAGCATTTCATGACTCCACGTGACTTAGCCTTTGAATTTAAATAACATTGTCAAAACAAATGATTTTTGCACATTTTCTAGCGCTTCACATTCAACATTATGAACTTTTTGTATAAATTACATAAATCATTATTTATTTTGCATTTGCATGACATTGTACATTGTTGACTCCATTTTCGATATTTCATTCAATAAATGAGCCTCATTCATTGAATCAAAAAATGTTAATATTAATTGTATAGATACATGGAGTATAAAATTAAATTAAATAAAATTAAATTAAACTAAAAAAATGTAAGGTACAGCGCTATTGAATAGCTTTATACAGACGTATTTCTCTTTTGTACAAATGCAAACCCTCTTTACACTTAATAATGTGTATTTAACAACACTGAATAAACATCATCGCCGTTTTCAAACGACTTTCCATTTCCAGCCCTCAATTCGATTTTCCGCCCCTTTACCGCTGGCGCTTCCATTTATTAGCCACGCATGCGCGTAACCAATTTCGAGGATTCATTCATTCAGGAATTCCAGCTAATACGATGCGCGCGCAACCCCGTGTTTCCTATCGACAAAACGTGGAGGGAAATCGCATTTATCTTTACCCCCGTTCGCAAATTAAGCATCCTCAAAACCTTCGAATCCTACTTATTACATCCAAATTCCTAGTTTTCCATTCGACTCAGTAAACTGAAAGCTCCCATTACTTCCAGATTGCAAAAATAATTATAATTGCTACAACAATATCACACATGTGAAATGTGCGAAAACCTCGACTAAATCCGTTTTTGCAAATTTTAAAACGCGATAAAATTGGCGCGGCTCCATCGGGAATGCCCGTTTGCCGATTGGTCCTCGGTGACGCCACGAGCTGCGGTTATTTATAATCGGCGCATGCGCGCGGGCACGACAGTTGCGCATCCGCCATTCATGTAAGTCGATTTCGTCGCGCTGTACGTGTGTTGGTCGAAACCAAAAAGCCAAGCATGGTGACTACGGGACTGCCGTGTAACGTACCGACAGCAAACATGCGAGCAGTCCATTAACGCAGTCCGCGTACCAACGAGCACGTTGTCCTACGAGCCGACGATGCGAACGCGCGCCTGCGGCCGACGATCAACGTAAGTGCAGCTCCCAAGCGTCGCATTTTCCAGCGCCAGGGCCGTCTTTTCGCGATTTTTCGCCGCGCGCCGCTGAGCCGCGTTTCTGCGCACTTTTCGCCCCGACTGACGAACCCGACACGGCGGACTGTCCCGGGGAAGGCACCGAGATCGCCCGGGGGACCGATTTTCCGTTACGAAAATCGCTTGTTTACGTTTCCCGTTGGCGAACGTGGGGCAAACGAGGGAGAGGGAGAACGGCAGAGAGAGAAGAGGGACGAAAAAAGGCGAAAAAATTGCGCTCCGCGGAGGGACTTTATTAATAGAGAGAGGAAGGGGGAGGGACACGGTGTGTGTGTTGTGACGAGCTCGGGTTATTGTTTTTTCGCGCGGGCGTGCGGCGGAAAAAGCTCATCCCCAACGTTCCGCGGAGACGCATTTTTCGAAGGTATGTTTTTGCTTTTCCGCCGTCGGTAATCGCTGGCCGCTCGCGCGCGGCTGATCGCGTGCGGCGGAAATCGAATCTCGGGAAGGGGCCTTTTTGCAATGTTGCAATTTTTTGCGGGTTATTTATAGTGTGTTTATATTTGCGTTTGCAACGCGCGACGGCCGCTTTTATCGATTGTCGCGCTTTTTTGAGGTTGTGTCGTGCGAATCACGAGACCATGGCGTCGCTCAGGGAAAAGCGGGAAAGCGTGGAGGTTTCCCTGCGCGGGAAAATCATGGTCAATTCATTCGAAGACAGTGTGCGCATTAGTTTGCGAAATGTTGTTTTGCTTACAAATCAATTAATAATTATGGGATCTGAGCTCGAAGAGGATGATTGTTTTGAAAGTTGACTGTTTTCATTTAGTTATTTTTGATGGATTATAAATTCAGTATTATATTTTTATATATATGTAAAAATGGGTAATAATGTATTGCAACTTTCATTCCAAAAACATTTTTGGAAATTAAGATTTTAAATTATGAGCAATTTATGAATTTTAATAACATTGTCAGGTATTATATCATATTACATGCAATATCAGTTTTACATTGTTAATTCCCAGGAAAATGTTGTATAGGAAAATAAGTTGTACAGGGATGATCTTAACCTAATTCTTCGTAATTCATTAAATACTGATTAAATGATGACTAAAATGTAAACGAAAATTGTCAGAGCAATTAGTGAGTCACTTTTCAGGCCTGTACCACTTGTTTTTATTCAACTTTTCACAGCAGAGCAATTCAGTTATCGGGTGATTTGACAGTTTTAGTGGTTGATGCAATTATTTCATTACAAATGATTCTCCATTATTTATTGTGCAGCAGAATATAGGATTACGCAACTAAGACAGAACAAAACGGACTTGAATATTTTTCTTTACATTTTTCCTGACATAGATGTTTGAACTTTAGATGAGTTTAACGTGGGATTAAAATGGTGCCATGTTTTGGTTACTTTTATAAGTAATAATTTTTTTTTACATAAACTAACAAATTAAAAATTATTTTGTATAATTTTAAATTTAAAGGCATTCACAAACTTTTAATTATGCATTATTTAATTATGTTAATAATAATCAATATTTTTGACAAAAAACCAAATGTTTTATGGTAAAAGAAGATACATTAAAAGGAATGATATGAATATAATAAATAAAAGTGTTTGAGTAAAACTGTCTATAACAGTAATAATGTTTATTTTCAATTATTTAATATTTCTACATGTTGAATAAGAATTAATTATAATACTATTTAAAAATGATATACAAATACAATTCTAAAGAAAAGCAAATATTTATTTATTTCTACAGTTATAACAGGCTGTTTTAAGCCCAAAGTACATATTTGAGTAGTGTTTTATTTGTATTCTTAATGGCTAAATTATATCAATATCACCTATAAATTGGTTATGCTGATTAACAATCGATTTTATAGAGGATGGATTTCGCTTGGTATTGACATTGTTGGAAAGGAAGATTTACTTATTTAGTAGAAGATTTAGTAATTTGTTCTAAACATCGGAATTACAAAGGATTTAGGATTTCGTAGAGAATAAAAATTTACATTCCTAGTAAATAAAGATTTCAACTGGTCACAAGCTGTCAAATTGTTGATTATTCTATACAACATATAGGCATTCACATACGGTTGATTTGATTCCAATGTACACAGATTTGTTAGTCATGAGATTTTAGAGTAATTGTGAGATATTCTTGGATATTGTTAAATATTGTTAAATATTTATCCCATTTAAAATAATTGAACATCTTAAAACATTCATAATTGAAATTCCAGTTTCATTAGAATAGTTTTTTTGCTTGAAATGAGTATGAAATTATAAATGTGGAAGATGATTAATATGATTAATTAAACATTAGAAACATTTTATAAAAAAAGTATATTATAAAAGTAAAAAATACATAATTTTATAACGATTAATTTTACTTGTAAACCAATTTGATGTTAAAATTAGAATTTCGTATATTTTTAATTTCTGTTTATGTGTTATTTATTGCTTAGTTATTACTTCATAAAATTATAAGTACTTCTTAACAGATTTGTCTTAATTATGATATCTTTTACCTTCTTCACTGAAACACTTTTCATTCAATAATTTTGCCATAATAAAATATTAAGTTCTACTGCACCATTTTGCAATTTTTTTCCATGTTACATAATAAGAATGATAAAGTATGCATCTCGTTATATAATTTATGATATTATATAACCTATCGATATTAAATTGTGTAATATATTTTCTATATCAATTTTCTTGATATTATTTACCGTATCAAATCAATTTTATTATCTTCAGTCATTTTCTCTAGAACATTTGTATTTCCTATATTTCAAATAAATGCCTGAGTAGAAAATGGTATTATCTTAACTAGGTTCTATTTTGTATGATATTATCAAAGCATACAGAACCTTTTTCGTACGAATATGAGATAGGACAATCTTCTATTCAAAAACTGAAACAATTAATGTATTTCCGTATTTAATTTGAGACCACAGTGAAATCTGAGTAAATATTATAAGATAATTAATAAATGATTTAGGCACAAAGCATTTTCCGTTTAAATCAATAATGTAAAAAAGTACTCTAATCAAGATTTGCTAGCTGTGTGTAACAAGTTATTTTTGTATCAATTAGTTTACAAACTAATGAAACAAAGATGTTCTCAAAGTTACTATTTCATAAGCTTATACAAAAATGGCAGTAATATGATTTTTTATAAAGGGCAAAGTATTTTCCAGAATAATGAAGAACAACATTTATAAATAATAAAACATTTATTCTTTAACACTATTCCAACATCCCGTTATTGCGTTACTCCTCTAACAAACATCCTTAAAGCATATGCTTTAAGGATGTTTGTTAGAGGAGTCTTTTGAAGAGAAGTCAATTTTGAATATTCAAAACTGCATCAACTTTCAGTCCTCCAAACTCTCCAACTATCTGCCAAAACAAACAAATCCAACCTTCCCATCGCAATAAAATGACATCACCCCAGTCCCTACCCAATCAAACTCCACAAAGCCTCCCACACATACATCCACACACAATCAATACCAAAATTCCATCGAGAAAGCAGCCCTTCCCCTCTCCTCGGTATCAGAACATTCTCATCAACCTCCACCTCTATTTCAGATAAACCGTCATTGGCTGGACCATAACCGGAAGATGCCCAACAAATAACCTTGGACGTTTTCTGCAAGGTCACTCCCTCGTACCAACGACACCCTTACCCCCCAACCACACCAAAAACTAAACTCCATTTCCTCGGAAAATGCTGAGTAAATAGCCGTGGACAGTTTGGCGACGACACAAGCATTGGCGCGGATCGAACCAGGAAGCTTCCGCTCCGGTACATGTTGCAGCACTCGGGACGAAGATGGGCGCCTTCTTGGACACACCGAAGACGGAGAAGTACAATGAGTGCGGCGAGGGCAACGGGCTGCGCTACGGCGTGTCCTCGATGCAGGGCTGGCGCGTCGAGATGGAGGACGCGCACCGCGTGAGCAACGGGCTCACCGACGGCCTCTCCGACTGGAGCTACTTCGCCGTGTTCGATGGCCACGCGGGCGCCTCGGTGTCGATGCACAGCGCCAAGCACCTGCTCGAGACCATCATGCAGACCGACGAGTTCAAGGCCGAGGACATGGTGAACGGCATCCACAGCGGGTTCCTGCGACTGGACGACGAGATGCGCGACATCCCCGAGCTGAGTTCGGGCGCGGACAAGTCCGGCTCGACGGCGGTCTGCGCGTTCATCTCGCCGAAGAACATCTACGTGGCCAACTGCGGGGACTCGCGCGCGGTCCTGTGCCGCTCGCGCCACCCGGTCTTCTGCACGCTCGACCACAAGCCGGTGCTGCCGGCGGAGCGCGAGCGCATCATGCGCGCCGGCGGCAGCGTCATGATCCAGAGGGTCAACGGCAGCCTGGCGGTGTCCAGGGCGCTCGGCGACTACGAGTACAAGAACGTGCAGGGGCGCGGACCCTGCGAACAGCTCGTCTCGCCGGAGCCGGAGATATTTAAGCTCGACCGGGACCTGGAGAACGACGAGTTCCTGGTGCTCGCGTGCGACGGCATCTGGGACGTCATGACCAACCAGGACCTCTGCGACTTCATTCACTCGAGGCTGCTGCTCACGGACGACCTGGAGGACGTCACGAATCAAGTCATAGACACTTGCTTCTACAAGGTGAGGAGTTTTATCTTATGAGATTTCCAGTACCCCACAGGCCTATCTCGGAGCAAATGCGGTATGCGATAAGAAATATTGAAAAGGAAGGAATTAAAGGAAAGGAATGAAAAAGAAAGCGATAAAGGAGGAAGAACCGAGAAGTTCCGGGCCACACTGAGAAAAATACCAGGCTGTAAAAGCATGACTTGAATTCGCGCTTTTGTAGCATGATGTTTCATGTAATTATTACAAAGGTGTTGATCTATGAAACTATAGGTCTAACCTATTTTTGTATGGATTCCTGCTGAATTAGCATGAACTATGGTGGAAAAGTAGCACAAAAGACATTTTCACGTCAGTGTAGCGGCCAAAAGTGGAACTAATTAGGCTCTCGTGCCGAAAGCTGTCGCTTTCGGCACTCTAACCTAA
>JABFPB010000879.1:0-30446 GCA_022817645.1 Ceratoteleas bidentatus
CCTTGGTAATTATTTATTATCAACAATAAAAAAGCTATGGACATCCCAGTTGAAAAATGCCATTAGAAACAATTTGATACATATAAAAAATACTGTAAAAACCAGATAGAAACCATCAGAACATATTTCCGACATGGAACTGCAATTAAATTCAAATAAATTTGATATGCAATTCCATATGGGCGACAAGCGCCCTATACAAATCATATACAACATTTGAAAAAATACTGTCAAAAACCGCATAGATACAATTAGAACTAGTCCTAATGGAATTTTTCAACTGGGATGGTTCTTGGTCGTGAGAAGAATCAAAACTGCTGACGAGTCAAAAATTAGTCGTTCAATTAGGTATTGTAGCTAGTACTCTATTCAAAACAATTCGATCGAGGGAGAAAGGAAAGTATTATTTGCCTAGACATGGCACCGCTAGCTCGAAAACGTTATCTTTTTTAAAAAACGTCGACCGCGACGGAATTCGTGAACGAGCCGATCGCGCGTAGTTTTTGGCAGAAGTTGGAACGGTCGATTTTGGATCGTCGAAGCGAGGAGGCGCTCGAGAAAAAGCGTGACGGGATTGGGGGCAGCTCGGTTTTGCGTTCGGAAAAAACGCGGCTCGCAACGGAAATCGCGAAAATACCGTAATCCCCCTCCTCCCCCCAGCCGGCGCGGCTCGTTATTTTGCCGCGCGCGATTTATCGCCGATGATGCCACGTTGACAATTCGATCTATTTCGTCCCGGCTCGGGGCACTCGTGCGTAAAGCGGCCCCCGATGCAGTGTAAACACGTCGCGAAAACTGGTCCCACCTGTCTATTCGTGCGCCGAAATTGTAGAGCGCGCGCCGCGCGAACCGAACGTATCCCGGGCACAAAAAAAAGCGTCTGCTGCGGAACGCAAAAACGGCCGATTAGTTCTTTCTCCGGTTTTGCGCGTCGGCCCGTAAAACCGGCACGAAACGCGCAAGCAGCGTTTGACAATGTTACGGCTCGAATTGATCAAAACGCGATTTCACCGGCACATTAGCCGCGCGGATATCGACGTGACCATATAAGCATCCCGACGGACAGTCACTTGTGAAATGCGCTCATTATGGCAACAGAAACATTACTTTCGCGGGATACTGATATATGCGAATGTTACTCGTAAATTTGTCCCGTTCTTCATTCAGCCTGAATTATCTCCGGACCCGCTTTATGCGCAATGGCAATTCTCGCGCGTTTCAATAGGGTATTATGCGCGTTATGATTAATACGACCCGGGAATAAGTCGGTTTCGTTGCGACACACATTTGCAATTGGTCGTTTTGTTTTCCACTTTGCGAAAGTCGAAAACGCGGAAAGGACCGACCGTATTCGGAAAAATATTGCCTCAGAACAGTCGTTTCTGCTTTTTTGTTTCGTTTTGTACGTCTTTTTTGGAATATAAATATAGGTTTATTTATATACACATTCCCGTTTTTTTGCAATGGTAAAAAGGGAAAAGGCCGTTTTTTCGGTAATTGCGCCGTGAAAACGTTTCCGATTTGGCTGATAATTTGACAAAATGATGACCGTGAAACAACCAATACTTACACTAAGAGTAAATAAACATTTGTTTACTCTAATTGTATGTATTTGTATTTGTTTAGAAAAATACGGGAGCGAATATTTTGCAAACACTGGTTTGTTTACATTCAAAGAGAATCAACCACCTTTTTATACAAACAAAAATATAAGATTGTTGTACAAGTTACTTGAAGGTGAAAAGATGTTTGATTACACAATGTTTGAATGTAGACAAACCAGTATTTGCAAACGATTTGAACACAAAGCTTTGTTATAATCGAAAAGTCGATAGGCCATCCCACTTTCGCCGAGAAACGGCAAAGTGTAAAAATGTGCGTAAAGCGTTGTAATTGGCTGGGCCGTGAGCTCTCGGGTCTGTTGTCGGAAGTGGTATGTTCCCACGTCAAATAGCCGTCAAATAAATGCCGGCTGAATCAAATAAATCGCGAACGAGCGGTGTCGTGGGGTTCAAGTAAGTCACGTGAACGATTCGCCGCAGGTACAGCATTACATCCTGGTCGTCCAGGCCACGGACGCCGGCAATCCCGCGCTGTCATCCACCGTCACGGTCTACTGCAACGTCGTCGATCTAAACGACAACGCGCCCGTTTTCGAGCCCGGGCCCCATGCGGCCGAAGTCCTGGAGAATGCGACGGTCGGCACAGCGGTCATCGCGGTCACCGCCCAGGATCTCGACTCCGGCGACAATGGCAGAATCCGGTACGCCATCATCCGGGGAGACGAAAACGAGGATTTTGCGATCGCCACCAACGGCACAGTGCACACCAACAGACTGCTTGACAGGGAAACCAAGGCGGTGTACAGTTTGACCATCAGTGCCATGGACAGCCCGGTGGCGCCATCTAAACCGATGTCTTCCACTGTACAGGTAACATTTTTGATCGTTTCATTGATAGCAACCTAAATTGGAATGCGCAGATAAATTATATATCAGAAAAAACAAGATGTTTGATATATGTATTTTATAAACTTAAATGCTTGACTTGTACCAACTTACGCATTATACACTTTAACTTATTTTTGTTCGTGGCTACGTATGGAATCATAGCCTGGGGAGGAGTATATGATAACACGCTAACATCCAAAGCCCCTTTCTAATATCCAAAAAGGACGATACAAATAATGTATCATAGATCAATTCGTTATTCATCATAACAAACGTTTATAAACTAAAAATATTAGCATCAGAATTTTATGTAGAGAAAGCTATAATTGTGCAGTGTACAGTTACAAATCGACTATTAGTAAAGACGGCAGGAGGGGCATAGAGTTTTGTCTGTCAAATTCCATAAAAGTAACAAGGAAATTATGAAAAGACACTATTATTGTGTAGGACTGAAAACGACCCAACTACCAACCCACAAAAATTAGAATTAAAGAAGATTGTAAACAAAAAAATTATTAGGTACTGGCTTATCGAATGTCCTGAAAACAGTAAAAATGATAGTATTACTATTATTATTGAGCTGGAGAACTTTTTATGTACGTAGACGATTAGGTTACGAAAAAGGATACGATTTTAAAGGTGAACTGATGGTATACTGGAAAAATGTAGGCTATACTCTATGCTGGAGAATTTTTTCGGGTTGAATCGAGTTGATACATTTATGGTGCTCAGATCAAGAAAATTTCCGTATCCACAATTTTGGCGCCAAATTCAAATCCGGTATTTTCGCTCAACGAAACGAGACACTTGTCCGTAAATCGCGCACTCGCCGCCGACATTTCAGGTAACGGTGACGCTGTTGGACGTGAACGACCTGGCACCAGAATTCATATCTCCGAACCAGACGTCCATCGTGGAGAACGCGTCACTCAACACGGTGGTGATGGCGATCAAAGCCGTGGATAAGGACGAGGGTCGGAATGGCTACGTGGAGTACTCGCTCGACAGCAAGGGCTTGCCGTTCACACTGGGAACGGTGGACGGCTTGCTGCGGGTGTCCGGTCCGCTCGATCGAGAGTACCGACCAAACTACACGCTGGAAGTCACCGCCCGTGACAAAGGCGAACCCGCAAAGTTCACCTCGACCACCGTCACCGTGGTCGTCCTAGACGAAAACGACAACTCGCCAGTCTTCGACCCCAGACAATACTCCACCACGGTTGCGGAGAATGCCAGCATCGGAGCCAGCATCTTACAGGTCATTATCCATTCCAATTTTCAAGGTCAAACAAATTTAGCGGAATCAGTGACCTTGACTTTATTTTTGTTTTTCGTATGTCTAAGGTCCTCGAATTTATTATTTTTTCTTTTTTTTGTGTTCAGTGACCTCTTTTTTTGGTTTTGTGACCTTGATTGACCTTGACTGAGTTTTTGTTTGTATTTATGTTACGACTAACGACCACGCTCGTAAACAAACATCAATTTCCCTCAATTTCCCATCGGCCACATTGTCGATCGTACCATCCCGATCGTTTCCCGGGGATCGATGCCCGGGTAATCGGCTTTATGGATCATTTCCCGCGGGATTATTGTTGGCCGCGAAAAATGTCGAAAATAATGAGCCCGTGGAATAGGCAATTGGACGTTATAATGAGCGATCTCTCTCCCGATTAGATATCGGCGACGGATCGTGACGAGGGGGTGAACGGACGAGTGCGATACAGTATCGCGGTAGGCGACGACAACCGGGACCTAACGATATCCGAGGACGGCGGGGTAATAAGGGTCGCGAAGAATCTGAATTTCGAGCGCAAGTCCCGCTACCGGCTCACCGTCCTCGGCGAGGACTGTGCCGCGGAAATCGGCGGCACGCCTCGCACCGACACCGCTGAAGTCATCATCACTGTGCTCGACATCAACGACAACGCGCCCGTCTTCCTCGACTCGCCTTACCTCGCTCACGTCATGGAGAACATGGTGCCGCTCAACGGATTTATCATGCAGGTACGTTACGTAATACAACTACGTGCCTACGATGAAACAACCCTTTTCTATTTGATTAACGTCTTGTTTAGAATGCACATTTGTTTAAATAAATTGTTTTTTTTTCTGTTTGTAAACTCCTCTGCTTGTAAACAAAGTTTTGTTTCCAAACAGAAGAGTACAAACTTGTTTTCAAATACTCTGTTGTTTGTAAATAAAGGTTTGGTTACATTTTGCTTGTTTGTAAACAAAGATTTGCTAACCTCTGCTTGCTATATAAACACATCTTTGTAAACAAAGGTCTGTTTATATTCTGCTCGTTTATAAACAAACCACTGTTAACATTTCTGAAAAACGGTAAACAATGAAAGAAATGAAAGGGAAATGACGGTAAACAAGCGCGCTCGCCAAAAGGGCGTCATGTAAAAGTCGTTTCGTTGTGATAACGCGGAGTAAAAAAAGTTGTACACGGTTGTCTCTGTAACATCCGCTTGTAAATCGCGCCGCGGCGGACCGTTGAATACGCACTTTAGGATCGCCATAAACAATTCGCAATAAACAAAGCGCGTAATAATCTAAGCGAACAAATGTTGTTGGACGACTAGGTAAAAGCCTACGACGCGGACACGCCGCCTTACAACGACCAAGTGAGGTATTTCTTGAAGGAGGGGGATACCGATCTTTTTCGAATAAACGCCAGCACCGGCGAGATCTTTTTATTGCGGCCACTGGACAGAGAACTGGTCGCCGAGTACACTCTCACCCTCGTGGCGATGGATACCGGTAAGTGTTGTTCATTACGCGCTATTCCTACGCCGTCGCCGTACGACTGTAATTAATTTATTCGACGTCTAAAACCGCGAGGGGCAAGCCGCGATACGATCGCTCGCCAACGCGGAAGGCATTCCGCCTTTTGACGCGATTTTCGATCGGGTTACGCCGGCAAACTAATACCCGGCTGGGGTTTGAGCAGACGCCATCTAGCAGACGAAAGAAATTGGATTGCATGCGGAATGTTCGGGCGAGGGAATTGGGTAGGTTGGAATTTGAAGTGGTTTAGTTGGGAAGGAGGTAGATATGTATTGAGTTAGATCTGGAAATTTACCTAACCTCACTTTGGAAGGTAGGGAGCAAGAAGAGTAGGTAGGTTTAGGAGATAATCTTTGTCGGTGACTCGTTCTGTAGTACCCTAACTTTACTTCCCGAGATAAGAGCTAGAACTTACGAATTTGAGATATTTTGGGAATTCCAGATAGCGGAGGAATGATTTGTGTTACAAGACCGTGCAATTACCCTAACTTTACTTTCCAATGTAACAATTAGGGAATATAGGGACTTTCGGTAGTAGTCTAGTTTATCGAAAAGACATTGTAATGTAAAAATGATAGAAAAGTAGAAGCGGTCCAGCGAAATCGTCGGTGCGATCGCCAGCCGGTAGAATGCAACATGGCTGATTGGCGGTAGCCGAAGGGTTGAAGAACGAAATACTGCGTGCGAGCCATAAAGTATGAATAAGGTATAAGGTATGGAGTTCCGCGTGTAAGGTATATAGTGTATAAGGTATAAGGTGAAAGAAATAAGGTAGGTGCCCGCTCGGCTGAGTCCTGAAGTCACTCGGACTCGGGCCGGGATTATCTGTGCATCAAACCTCGCGGCGACCGATACGAGTTCTCATATTATTCTTCGCTGGTTGCAGCGATGTTTATAAGCCGCGCGCGTTTTCGATTAAAATGTGCAACGGCGTTCGTATCTCGACGTTGATCGCCGGCGTTGCGCCAATCGGGTCCGTTATCTCCTTCTTTTCATCTAACACACTTTGATACGCTGCCATTTTTGTCCAAGTCTTTTTCTTCGCCGACACTCTTGTACCGAGGGCCTAATGCCGACCCTTTTTCCGATTGATTGTTTTAATTCGGAGAGCGAGATCGCAGATTTACACGGACTCGACCTATCTTGCATCTGCCTCATTGATTTCTCAAAGGTTTGATCAAATCCGACCGCTAATCGTTACCTTTGACCCCAGTTTCCTAAGTATACCACGTGGTAACTGTGAGGTGGAGGGTAGACAAGGTCTTTTATTTGTTTTTGTTGAAATCAGATTGAATTAACGTATTTAGAAGTCCGATTTCCTTTAATATCAGTAAATAACTCCGACCGTGTTTGGAGTATTTTAAAATGCAATTTTTTGTTTTTTAATTTGCTCTAAATATAGTCATGTTTGTACTCAAGATACAAGATTCTTTACAGCAAATACATTAGTGAAGTCCAAAAAGTGAAATTTGTAGTTCCAAAATCATTAAAAATCTTTCACAATGTTCTAAATCCAGCCTTGTGGGTAATCAAACTGAACGACTTGTTCATATCAAACCCATCCTATCGAACAAAGTATAATAACTATTCTTTATTTTCTGACCCCGATGTTTGTCTTAGCCGTCTCTATGGGAAGATATACGGTGTTTTGAATTGCGGTTCCTCGCGCATATTTATTTCCCTTTCAATTGGCCGTATTTTGACGCGCGGTCCTAAGTGCCACAATGCACGAATGTACGCGGACAAACGGTCGCGCGAACCCACCTTGGGATATAATCTGACATGAAAAATGCATGTCAATATGGTACACGCACGGACGGGCACAGCGGTAATTTTATATCAGCATCGGTCGGCCCTAATAGAGCACTCGCGCGACAAACGCCTCGCTCTCTTATTATCCCGTCGCCATGCTCCTTACCGAGAAGTTGGCTCACGTCGCCGCCACGGCGAGGCTCTATTTCGTGCTCTCCCGTTTCGCACGTACGGCGCGAGATGCGACGCGGGAATAAGTCACACGCGGACGTTCGTACACGCACGGAAATGGCATTCGCGAGCCGAGCCTAATACATTAACTATGCCGGTACATTAGGCGCGAGATTCATCGCGAACTCCCGGTTACAAGCCGCGGTTGTTTATTTAGTATGGCCTTTTTCTCGAGTTACGCGGATAGCCGGATGGCGAATTAATGAAATTCATTAGAAAATAGATGCGGGGTACGGTTGCCCCCCAGATAACAAACGAATTGTTCGCATTCTAGCTTTCCGCGACTTTTCCATTTTTTTGGTAATGTATACTTGAGATAAGAGAGACTTTCACGCCGATCACCCATCCGAGAAACGACCGGCACGACAAGAAGATTTTACAATTATTTTTCTACTCGTTACCAAACCGACGATTTTTTTATAAGACTCTGTTTATATAACCAACTTCAGTATTCAAAATCCTTTAACTTGAGTACCCACATGACTATGTTTGGAGTACTTTCAAAACCATAATTTTTTTGGAATTCCTCCTGGGTTTTTTGAACAATTTAGCGACTTTTAAGAAATCCTTTAATTTGATTACCAACAAGAGTTGGTAGTCAAATTAAAGGATTTCTTATTCCAAACAAAATGGTGTAGTCGAAAAAGCGAGAAACTTTATCACTGGCAGGTGGGCGCCCGATCAGCGTACCGCATACGCGAAAACTTGTCCGTTAACCTCACTTTTCGAGACTACGTTTAGCTCCCGGGGTATTAATCTGGCCGATAGCATCGGGCCGAGCATTTCCCAAAAAAGGACCGGCCGAACGGAGAAATAATAGGGCCGATCGCTTGGGCCGCTAACGATCGCGTTTTGTCATGCGGTAAATAAGCGCCACCTATAAAAGCGGCGCATAATGGGCCGCGCGGGCCAAACGAGCGCGATTTTTCAAAGCGCGCGAACCCGCGCGGCCATTTATCCCCGGGACAGTGCGATCCGCCATAATAATCACAATATTTCAATGGCGGAGTTGGCGCATTTTAATGCCGGAATAAGGGAGTGTGACGGCCCGCGTGGTATGAATAAAGTAGAATATAATATGCGGGGCCGCAAGATGCATGGTGCCGGACGCGGCAGATAAGGCCCGAAAGCGACGGGGCCTGGGGTACCCGGGGCCGATTATCATAATCGCGCTTCATAACTCTTTAGGCTTCCCTACTTAGCCGGGGGGCCAATCCGGATTGTCGCAGCGCCCGAACGCAGCGCCCATTGGTCACCGCGGAATTAATCAAAACGTCGATAAATCTCCAACAAACGAACCGTAGAAACCCGCACTTTAATCGCCGATTGTTAGGTTATGATGAATTCCGCCAGACGGCAGGTGGCGCGACGGTGATTACTTAATCGAGATCACGTGGTTGCATCTGTGTTGCTATACGTGGCTATACGCTCGGTTCTTGAAAACTAATCCAACGATTCGCATTTTGAGGTTAGGAAAGGTTAGGTTAATTTGACTTATAGTTAGATTAAGGTATTTAGATAAAAAGTGTAAAATTAAAATATCTTGGATCAAAATATCACGATATTAAAATATCCCGAATTGAAATAACACGAAATCAAAATCTCACGATCATCTTTCCGTTTAGAATCTTGCTCCTATGTTTTGAGGTTAGTAAGTTTAAGTAATGTAACCTTAATAATAGGTTAGATTTTAAGTAATTTTTAAGTTTAGTTTTTTAGTTTCGCAATTATATTACTATAGTTTTAGTGTCCTGCGCGCCACTGAGTGGCGCGTACGGCATGAATCAGTCGCGCCAGGGCGCTTTTGAGCGCCGCGAAAGGGGATTTTTCGCGTTGCACATGACTCAATGGTGCTCAGCGCGCCTCGCGGTGGCGCCGAATCCTTTATGTGTAGCAAGTTTTAGGCAATTTAACTTCAAAGTTAGGCTTGTTTTTATGTTACCTAACTAGAAGTGTTTTTTTAAGTTTTTACACTACATACAATTTTATTAGGCTTGTCGAAATTGCCAATTTGAACTATTCGAATAATACTCTCAAACTTTAAATGGGTGAGATCTCTGGCTTGCTTGAACTATGAAGCCACGAGATCGGATCAGAGTGCCAAGTGGGCCAATTTTGGTAAGCAGAACTGGCGCTGTGGGATGAACCAAACGCAGAGTTAAGGCGCCCAAGTCGACGCTTATGGGATACCATGGGATACCACAAAAAAGAGTTTGAATATTCATGAATATTCGAATATTCATAAGCGAAATTATTCGAATCATCTGATATTTAATTGAATTGAATTTGTTAAAAATTAAAGAAATGTTTTAGAATTTTTTTGGAATTTTTTTAAAGTTTTTCGAATTTTGTAAAGAATTGTTTTGTTTTATCTCAGCATTTTTAAATAAATAATTATCTAATTTCAGAATTCTATATCGAATATCATAAGAATCGAATAATTTTGCTTATGAATATTCGAATATTCGAACATTCAGATGGTATGAATATTCATGAATATTCATACCTTTCGATTGTTTAAATCTGATTTTAACAATCGAATGGCTATTTATTTGAATAACTCGACAAGTGTAAATTGTATCTAACATATATCTCATCAGGATAGTTTAAAACTAAGACGCTACTCGCATCCTCTTCACCCACAGAAACGCGCGAAAAATCGCGGCCAACAAAATGAAATTGATAAAATATAAACGTAAAACTATATTCCGCCGTGGGCTGCCGCGCAGCTACTCGAAAAGCCGGGCGTCCGGCAATTTAATTTCGCGCGGCGCTCGCAGGCGGCGCTGTCGACGATTGCGCGGGAAATTCCGTTGGTTCGAATGCAAATCCGCGGAAAATGCAACGCCCGGCGCCCGCGGGCGAAATACCGTGCGCCGAACGAAACGTATGATCGTTCGCGTTTAATGAAATGTATTACTAAACTTTCTATTAGGCGGATGGCTGAAGGGTATGCGGGGCTTGAGAAATTCCCGTGCAAACCAGTTTCCAGTCAGGACTGAATGTACAAAGGGCAACTCGTAGGCACCGAGAAAAAGCGCGCCGATCAAATACGATTCACCGTCGAATTGTCGGTCGGCGTTTTCGCGAAGAAAATCGGATTTAAACAATCGAACGGCTATTTATTTGCAATAGCTATTATTTGATCTTTTTTCGGTAAATACTTTTGCGGGGCACGAATCTTATCAAAAGTGTCGCCGGTTCGTCGAACCCGCGCGTGACTCCATTCAACGACAGTTATTATTTGATCAAAGGGACGCCCGGCTTCGCAGGATGTGATTAATTATTTAATTACAATGTGTCGGTCGGCATCGCCAGCTCCGCGTCACGCGTAGAGTTGCGCCGCGACTATCCCGACGTGATTTCACCACCACTAGGAGCCGCGCGGGATTATCTCGCGCAAATATGATGTTACGTACAGGTTTGCTCATTGATAGAGGGCGAGAGTCGACGAGATCGTCAAACATGAATGAACCTGATGTTCGGAAAAACCCGTTCCCGCCATATATTTTTTGTGATACCCATTATTTCTTCAGTAACATTTCTGCTAGGAAACAGTAACACTGTTAATGTAAGTGTTGCAAGAACATTTATAAGTGATGCAAAGAAGGCAGATTATATATTTAGAACGTTTTAAGTGTTCCTAAGCTGTTGCTGCTAAGTGCTCCTAAGTTAGTACTTATAACAGTTCCTAAGTTAACACTTATAAGTGTTTCTAGGGTAACGTGTGTAAGTGTTTATTTAACAATATTCTGAAGTGTTTTCGAGCAACTTTCATAAAACCTAAGGCGAGAACTTAGGGTCACTTATACGCGAAACCTTAGATTTTGTGAAAGGTTCTTACAAGTGTTCCTGGATAACATTTATAAGTGTTCAAAGATAACGCTGATGAGCGTTTCTAAAGTAACACTTGCAAGTGTTCCTAACGTGTCTAAGTGATTATAAGGTGATACAAAAGTGTTTCCCGTACACTTGTCGCGAAAATCGTACGCAACACGGCGGGAAAGGCGATTCCTTGTAACATTCGGCTTCGCCTCGTGCTACAATACACTCATCGGGAATCGCCTATTTCCCGCCCTAGATGCGTAATATACTATTATCACACAGTACCCTTTACAGTTTTTAGAACATTGCAAGCGCTTCAATATCATCCCTAATGGAGGCAGTGTAACGCTTATAAGTATTACTGTGGGTACAAAGATAAGTATTTATCAAACACTTTTTTAGCGTTTCTAGTGCTTTGGAACCCTTTTAGAACATGAATCTCAACCTTAATGGAGATGTCTGGAACACTTATAAATACTTGTAATAAGATGTACCGCTGGACCATAAGAGATAAGAGATTAGTAAATAAAAACTGGAAGATATTAAGAGTAATCATAGTCCATTATAAACCATCGAACATGATTCGATGAAGAGCAACAAGGCTAATAAAACTAGGAACTGCAAAAAAAATGTAGACGTTAGATGCGAAGGTAACCGGGCGATCGAGATGAAACCGTCACGGAAAAAGTGGGTGCCCGCATACAATTGAAAATCGCTAATCTCAATTAATCACTCGGGCTGAGTGAATATAATGTCATTAATTCGAAGTCAAGGCGCACAGTCGAACTTGATCGAGGCATTCGCTCGGGCCCGACGGCGATGTATGGGAGCACACATAAGGAACGCGGCGGACGCGCGCGGCAAGGGACGAGAGCTTCGAGACTTAAGCTGACCGATGGAGGCATTCAGCATCGGAGGACAATGGCGACGAATCCGACAGGACAAGGTCGCATATCAGCGGCCGACGTCTCGGCCGGGCATTTTCACCGCTCGCCGTCCGGCTACGTTCAAATTACAAATTATCGCGCGCTCTTTTAGGTTAGGTTGCGAAACGTTTCCACGAAGACCTTTTTACGGTTATCGACGGCAAACGTCCGTCAGTTCCCATTTTTCGGATTCGCTCGGATGACCGAATTCGCGTGACGCGTTGCGTCATGCCATTTCGAAACCTATACATGATAAATCGGGGGGAAAGGGCAGTCGGATTGCAGCTCTGCGAATCGAGAGTTTTAGTCCAAAGCAAACGAAACGGGGGTTTCGCTCAGTCGCGGCGGAATATCAATTACGGGGCCGGCGTGACGCGCTCCGTCACAGACCGTAAACGTAACGCGCATTAACGAGTTCGCGGGTCCTTTACGGCGCAGCATTTTAATTTCCATTCGGCAGAACCAGTCGAATCCCGACTCTATTTCTTTGTTTACGGCCTTCCGCGAATTCTTTTATTCTTTACTGGAAAGGAATGCCTGTAGATCATATCGCGCTTTATTATACGCCCGTTTTTTTAAGGTTAAATACCCTTTGTCGCGACGAATTTTGGTTATGCAAACGGTTTGAGGTTAAATATACGTTGGCTGGATATACATGTTTCCCAGTTCAATGGCTGGAGGATCATCAAGTGTCTTCTAAATCATCTCGGATTTAGTTGCACATAAATAAAATATATAGTATCTCTCGTATAGTTTTCCATTCTGATGTTTAGTGTCTTTTGGACCATATCGGGGTTTGTCACAAACGGTTTTTAGGTTAATTGTCCTCTAAATCATATCTGATTTTGTTACAAAATAATAAAATGTGTACCCCCGGTTGAGATATTTCTTATTCTTGATTTTTAATACCTTTTAGATCATATCGGATTTTGTCACACACAAATGGTTTTGAGGTTAAGTGCCCTGTAAATCGTATCGGATTTTGTTACACTTAAATAAAGTTAATATTCCCTAGTTAGATCCTTATCTTTCCATTCTGATGTGCGATGCATTTTAGATTATATCGGATTTTTTACACAGAAATAAAGTCTCATCCCAACTGCTTCGATGAAAATGGTACATGTTGCAATTTCGTGCATTTCGTCCACTTTGAGGTCAAATCTCTTAATGCAATCTAAAACTAAAAAAAGTATTAACTCGAGTGAACATATAAAGTAACCGTGCTTGAAAAGAGTCAGACATCCGGAAAAAAAGTTGAGCAGGCGTAAAAGTGCATCACGGTCTGGATGGGAAAATTAGAGGCTCGGTGGGTTACGGTTTATGCCTCTTTCTATGTAAATACCCGTGATAAGGTCGAATAAAAGTTAAAACGGCGCGAAAACGTAACACATGTAATCGTCGGACATGCTTTGGTGGGAATCCGCGGCCCGTGAAATGCAATAATGTCGTATCGAGATCAGCGCGCCGGTGACGGAGCATGAAACATTAACACGTCAACGTAACGTAACAATGCATCTCGGACGAGTCATCGACTCGCGCGAACCCGCAAGAATTATGCCATGTGGGATCTGAGATCAGTCATTAAGTGTAATAAGCTCGAAAGATCGCGAGATACATTTTCCCGTCGCTTGAGTCTGTTACCATTCACATCACTCGATCAAGTTTCCGCTTATAGACCGTCAACAGAATGACCTCTGGGACGAATTTGGTGCAGGATTAGGTAGACCGAAGAATCTGGATTATCAAATTCGTCTGAAACAGAAAATCTTTTTAGAAATAAAATGATTGGTGGATTGGGTAAATGAGTAATAGTTACCAATCTATGTTGCGAAGGTTCCCCTCCATTGACTGGATCCGGAATCGTCAAAATTGTCGTTTTGGACGTAAACGATCACAAGCCGGAGTTTTCCAGACAGGAGTATAAGGCGTTCGTCACGGAAAACTCGCCGAATGGAACTTGGGTTGCCAACCCAACAGCTGTTGACAAAGATGAGGGACTCAATGCGAAGATTCGGTAAGGAATGGGACCACCTATAGAATAAAGACTAAATTAACACATCATGTACTAGCTTCTGCAAAGATGATAGTGGTTACGAAATAACAAGACTTGTAAGAAAATGTAGGAAGAATTCTACTCAGTCTTCAAAACGTTATAGGTACAGTTTGCTGGGAGACAAATCCGAACGTTTCTCCGTGAACCCAGACACTGGCGAGATCGTGACTGTCGAGCCACTTGACCGGGAACAGAATGCAATTTACCATCTGACTTTAGTGGCGCAAGATTCGAGCTTGACTGAGCCCCAAGCAGCTGCTGTGAACCTTACTTTTTTCGTCCGCGACCTCAACGATAATGCTCCCGAGTTTTCCAGTCCAAGATACACTGCTTACGTACCAGACAATACGAAAGCTGGTGAGTTTCCAAGTGAAAGTCCTGAAAATGTCAAGATCTCTGTTCCTGATCCAGAAGAATTGATGTTGCAAAGTATCTATCTAGATCTAGAAGGATAGGTGTTTCAGAAGATCTATCCGAATCTAGAGAAGATAACCATCTAACCATTCGTTTCTAATTCAGGCAACTTCGTTTTTGGAGCTAAAGCCGTCGACAAAGATGATGGTGAGAACTCCAGAATCACGTACCGAATCCAGGGCGAGGATGCTGAGCGTTTTGTCATCGACGCGAACAATGGAGTGATCCGAGCTATTGGGGATCTTTCCAGCAAAAGCACCTACCACCTGCAGATCCAAGCCTCGGATTGTGGGGAGGAATCACAGTCAGTGATTGCAGATTTGGTCATCCAGCTTTGGGAGAGACAGCGGTTTCCTACCTTCCGACCATCCATCAACACGAAATTCACTCTTCCCGAGGATGTCCCGGAGGGTCGAATTATCACCACGTTGACAGCCACCGCGAAGAGTGGATCTGTGAGCAATTTGATCTTCGAGATGGCTGGAGGGAACGTGGGAGATGCACTGAGAATCGACCCCCATTCTGGAGAGGTAAACCAATTTCGTTTAGGCATGTCTTAGCTAACGTTCCTTAGATTTTAGGAGAGGTTCTAATGGATTAACGAAATTCACAGTTGTCGGTTGCCTCTGGCTTTGACTATGAAACGACTCCCCATTACGAAGCCTGGGTAGAAGTTCGAGATTCTGGTACACCTCCTCTGAGAAGTGTGGTTCAGTTGCTGGTTAATGTCACAGACGCTAATGACAATGCCCCGACAATGGATTTTGCGATCTACAATGCTTCGGTGGTGGAAGAGGAGTACCCTCCTCTCTATGTTACCAAGATATCAGCTAAAGACGCGGATTCTGGAGAGAATGGGCAGATCACCTACTACCTGGTAGACGACTTTGAAGAGAGTTTTTACATCGATGAGAACACGGGGGAGATCAACACTAACGCTCTGCTGGATAGGGAGAAGGTAACTTAACTATCCGTCAAAAGAACCCATCTATTTGTTTTTATCGAGTCATTACACTGGTTAATCTGTTTCAGATATCTTCCTATGAACTCATAGTGGAAGCTAGAGACCAAGGCGAACCCCGCCTCACCGGAACCGCAACTGTCCTAGTGACCATTCTGGACAAGAACGACAACCCTCCTCGGTTCACCCGTCTTTTCAGTGTTAACGTCACGGAAAACTCCGAGATTGGTTCATTTGTCGTCAAAATTACCAGCAGCGACCTGGATATCGGTCAGAACGCAAACGTTACCTACAGTCTAACCGAGAATCCCGGAGGAAAGTTCGTGATAGACCCCGTTTCCGGTAATGTGACTGTAGCTGGCTACCTGGATCGGGAGGAACAGGACGAGTATATTCTGAAGGTGGTGGCTGCGGACGGAGCCTGGGCCCCAAAGACCACCTTGACCATCACCATCCAAGACCAGAACGACAATGCCCCGGAGTTCGAGAAGGAATCGTACAATTTCCACTTCCCAGAGCTGCAGAAGAAGATGGCCTACGTGGGCCAAGTGGGAGCCATTGACAGGGACAAGCAAGGTCCCAATTCCGTCATATCCTACGCCCTCCTCCAGCCATCCGACCTCTTCACCGTAGACCCAGCAACTGGTGACATCTACTGCAAGAGAACCATCAAGTACAAGCACACCAACCAGCAGTTCTCCCCGGAAAATCTGTACTCCCTAACTGTAGTTGCAACTGACAATGGCAAGCCTCCGATGTCCTCAAAGATTGACGTCTTGATCAGCATTGTTGACGCCAACAACAACGCACCTATGTTCGACCAGAGGAACTACCTCTCACCAGTTCCAGAGAACTACCAAGTTGGCAAACGAGTTGTTCAGTTAACTGCTACCGATGAAGTGGACTTCGGAGTCAATGCGGAGGTGGAGTATTCCCTGTCTGGAGGAAACGGTACCCAGTATTTTTCGATAGACAAGAAGACTGGTTGGCTGTTCGTCAACAAATCCCTCTCAGGTCTCCAAATAGGAACGGTCTTCTCTCTCAATGCCAAAGCCACAGACCGAGGTGTTCCTCCTCAATCCGATGAAGTTTCCGTAGCCTTGGTGATCTCTGGGGAAAATAGATTCGTGCCGACCTTCGCGGCAGTCAGCTACCAAGTCCGAGTCCCGGAAAACGAACCAGTAAATACCACAATTCTCACAGTCAATGCTGCAGATGGCGACACTGGTCCCAATGGCATGGTTCGCTACAGGATATCTTCTGGGAACAAGGAGTTCGCGATTCATCCAGCAACCGGAGCCATCTACATCCTGGAACCCCTGGATTTCGACACAGTCCAAGAGTACAGATTGAACATCACAGCCACGGATCTCGGTTTCGAACCAAAACACGCTGTTGCCACTCTGACGGTCAATGTCTCCGACATCAACGACAACCCTCCCAGCTTTAACCAAACCTTGTACGAGGCCTATCTGCCGGAGAATCTCCCAGCTGGAGGGTTCGTCTTCAAAGTAGAGGCCACCGACATAGACAGTCCAAAGTACGCCGTCATCCAGTACAAAATCATTGGTGGCTCTGGGAAGGACCACTTCCGAATCGAGAGAGACTCCGGACAGATCACATCCAAGATGAGTTTCGACTACGAAGAGGAGAACGAGTACACTCTGGACATAGTCGCTGCAAACCCGGATTCCAGTTCCCAGATGGTCGGATTCACAACGGTCCTAGTCCACATCACGGGTGTCAACGAATACTACCCCAAGTTCATTCAACCCGTCTTCGACATGGATGTATCTGAGAGTGCAGAAGTGGGGACCTCCGTTGGACTGGTCCAAGCTACGGATCAGGACGCGGGAAGCGATGGTCGGGTCTTCTACCTCTTTGTTGGTTCTTCCAATGATCGCGGGTTCTCCATACATCCAGAAACCGGCATGATCAGCGTCTCCCGCAGACTGGACCGCGAGACCCAGAACCGAGTCGTCCTGACCGTCCTGGCGAAAAACGGAGGGGGCATCCGAGGCAACGACACCGACGAGGCCCAAGTCATTATATCCATCCAGGATGGAAACGACCCTCCCGAGTTCCTTCAGAGCTTCTACGACGCCAGTGTCTCAGAAGGCGCTGCCATCGGAACCAGGATCCTCGCGGTCAGAGCCATAGACAAAGACGTGCGTCCCCAGAACAACCAGTTCTCCTACTCCATCATCGGAGGCAACGCCGCACAGTCCTTCAAAGTGGATCCCCAAACCGGGGACATAGAAACCGCCAAGTTTCTCGACCGAGAGTCCATGTCTAGTTACGAGCTCATCGTGGGGGCGATAGATATGGGCTCGCCTCCCCAAACAGGGGTCGCCACTATCCGGATAGATCTGACAGACATCAACGACAATGGTCCAGAGTTCGACCCTCTGGAACTAGTGGGGTATATCAGTGAGAACGAACCAGCTGGCACGAGCATTATGACTTTGAGTGCCACCGATCCGGATCTTCCTCCGAACGGACCTCCGTTTTCTTACAGGCTAATTGGAGGAAAGCACAGTGACTTGGTGATTTTGGACAAACATACTGGGCTGATCAAGTCTACCAGGAGTTTGGATAGGGAGATGATGCAGCAGCTGGAACTGTTGGTAAGTTGCGGGTTTTCTAAGTTAACTTTCTGGTTATCTTCTGGTGACTTTGTTGTTGCCAATCGCGCCTTAGGTGCAGAAAACGTTCCGACTTGACAACAAAAACATAAAAAGACGTCAAAGATCCTTAGAGATAAATTATTTATCATGTCCGAATTATTTGGACGCGAAAGTGTATAGACAACCCTTCCAGATGTTAACCTCGAAATAAATTTCGAAAACATGCTTTATGAAAGCCATTAGTTACCATTGAAATGCCGGCTTATTAGAAAAGGTCACGTCTGGCCCGGCTAGCTAACAGGTACTGAGATAAGAATAGGAAAAAAGTAAAACATAAAAAAGGAATGTTCCAACGATTAAGGAGGAAAGGGAAAAGAAAGAGGGGTAAGCAGCATAAAAGAGAGGTAAGCAGGTCTTGCAAGAACAGTCTCGCAACAATGTGGTGACAGTGTGGCAGGAGTCTTGGAAGAGTGTTAAAGGAGAGTTTGACAGAATGTTCTAAGAATGTTTCAAGAATGTTTCGATGAAACATTCTTGTCTTAGGAAGTGGTATGGAAGTGTTACGAAAGTGGTGCAGAAGCCAAGAAACAGTCATGTCTAAGAAACCTAAAGATGAAGCCTCGCAAGTCATCCTGTGACTAATTCATCTAAATACAAACTTTCAATAATAATTCAAAATCATTAGAAAATAACTAGTCTTGAAATTACCAAAGGTGTTGTATTTTCATGAATATCAACCACAATGGCGTCCCACGGATACGGGGGAAGCCGGAAGGCCAATGATACCATGGAGCCCTCACCTTCACGCAAATTAATTGTAGAGAAGCCGTTAATCTGATTCCTGAACTGATTAAAAAAATTGCTTTTTAAATCAGATGACACAACTGCTTTAAAAAGGAATTTTTTCCGTTTAAACAAATGATTTGTTAATTTAAACAAACAAAGGAAAACCGATGTAATTTGGTATTAAATGCTCTGCGGACTTGTGAGAAATTGTGTCTCCGAACTTAGATGACGTTCAGAATTAAAGATATACCGTCAAACAGAGACTGATTTGACTCATAAGACCCGCTAGCGATCTTGATACGTTCACCCGGTCGGCGATACTTGTGGTATCTTAAGGTGACCTTCGGGTAACTTTAAAGTAAGAGATAGTTTAAAAGTAATGAACCTAAATTCGGTTCTAGATCGAAGTGGAAGATTCCGGCACGCCCCGTATGAAAAGCGAGCACACCGTGAACGTGATCGTGCTCGATCAAAACGACAGCCCATCCTCGCCCCGATCGGTCCACGTGATGGTCCACTCGCTCAACGAGCTGATCCCTGTGGGAAAAATCGCAGACATCCGGCCAATTGATCCCGACACCGTCGGCGACTACACCTGCAAGATCCTCCAGAGCTCGAGTCCCGGCGTACTCAGCATACCGAGCGGCTGCGATTTGCATATCAATAAAATTACGCCAGGTCCGTGCCTGACTTTATAAATTATCCGGCAATTTGCTCAAACACATTAATAATTCATCAACTCTTCAATTATCCATTATAAATTGTTCGCTTGATTTGCGCTCTTTGCAAACAGGTCTCGGCGCACATTATTTCGTTGAATTCACCAAAACGGTATCCCGCCTGCAACATTTCGCTTGTCGTTTCGTGCGCTTTCCTCCTCCTTTTTTCCCGCGGTGCATTATCATGACTTATGGAAATGCCGTAATTTCCAGGTGTGGGATACTCGATGAGCGTATCCGGTAATGATGGACTCCACTCGGACGTCGTGTCCAAGGTCACCCTCGAGTTCGTGACTTTCACCAATTCAACCATTGGGAACACCGCGACCATTCAAATCGCGAGAACGACTTCCGGCGACTTTCTGAGCAACCACTACCGAGCATTCGTCGACACCTTGCAGGAAGACCTCAACGCTGACGAAACGCTGCTGATATACAGCATCGACGAGTCGGAGGAGGACGTGAAGATATTCGTCGCCATAGAGTCGCCACAGGGCCTCCGGTCCAGACCGGAAGTCGTAGAGTATCTTTCCAGGAAGAGGAGGCAGCTACAGAATCTAATCGACGACCTGCCGATGGTCATAGGATATTCTGCGTGCAAAGTAGACAGTTGTCAGAACGGAGGTCTCTGTCACGACGAAATAGTGATCGACGAGGAGGCAAGGATCACCGACAGCCAATCGCTGATTTTGACCTCGCCGAAAGTTGGTCACAAGGTCACCTGCACTTGTGCCGATGGCTTCACCGGGGAAAGGTGCGAGAAGAAACAGGATCCCTGTTCCCCGAATCCCTGTCACATGGTGGGTATCGAAGTTTGGGTCTAAGGTCTTGAGGGTCTGATTGGAGCAGCGATGCTGAATCTCGGTTTTTATAGGGTGCCCAGTGTCGCCGCTTAGGATACGACTTCCGGTGTTCCTGTCCCGCAAACCGGGAAGGCAAGCTGTGCGAATTGGAACGCGGAGATGTTTGTGCGAATAACCCTTGTAGGAATGGAGGATCCTGCAAGGAAAGTCCGGATGGGTCCAGCTTCTTCTGTCTATGTAGGGCGGGGTACAGAGGGAACCACTGCGAAGCTATTACGGATTCTTGTAGACCTAATCCCTGCCTTTACGGAGGACTCTGTGTCAGTCAGAAACCTGGGTAGGTATCAAATTGCAATACTGTCTTCCAAACAAGGAACAACAGCATTTGAAATGGAACCATTGCGTTTTATAGGTACAGCTGCAGTTGTCCGGAAGGTCGTTACGGTCGTCACTGTGAAAGGTCGACCTTCGGATTCGAGGAACTGTCCTATATGGCTTTCCCCTCTCTGGACAGCAACACCAACGACATTTCCATCATCTTCGCAACCACCAAATCCAATTCACTGTTACTCTACAACTATGGTCATCAAACCGGAGGTCGGTCTGACTTCATAGTCCTGGAATTGATCAATGGGAGAATCGTATTTTCCTATGGAGGAACTCGAAGTGCCATTACATTGCTCACTATCAAGACCATCAACTTGGCGGATGGGGAGTGGCATAAGGTGACAGCAACTAGGAACGGAAGAGTCGCTTCTCTGAGTGTTTCCAAGTGTAAGGACCATGGGGACATCTGCGATGACTGTCGACTTAGGGATAGGAACTGTTATGTCGATGGAACTGGTCCAACTGGGTGAGATAGAAACGCAACTTGTATATTTTTCAGTTGCAAGTGGGAACATCAATCTGACCTAGAGATCCTCTCTTTTCAGAACTTTGAACTTCAACAACAACCCCCTTCTCCTCGGAGGACTGATGACGGCGGATCCAGTACTGGAACGTCCAGGACAAGTTCATTCAGACGACTTAGTTGGATGCGTCTACTCGGTATCCATTAATGGAAGGCTTCTGAATCTGACCAATCCACTGTCTTCTCGAGCTGTCAAATCGACGTGCGGAAGATCCGAGCATAGTCCCTGTGCGAGGGGCAAGGAAGACTCAAACTCGGTCTGCGGGATGTATGGCAAGTGTTACGATAAATGGCACCAGGTGGCGTGCCAGTGCGGCGACATTACCGCGCCGAACTGCAAGAGCGCTTTGGAACCTGTGACCCTCAGTGAGAGAGGATACATTGAGTTCAAGGTACGTTTTCGTCAAATAATTTTTTATTTGATTCTGGCAAGAACAGTTGCTCAAGTCTCAGTGAACTTACAGATCTCCCAGAAACACCGCAGGATGCAGTTGCTGGAAAACCTGTACGGTGGCAGCACCATGTGGAACCACAGGAATAAGAGGACTGCGAATGAAAACGCGAATTTGTTTGCACCTTCGTCCGTTCCTGCGAAAACTATGGGACTCATGTTCCGGACTGTCAAACCAGATGGCGTGCTGATCTACGCCGCCACTAATAAGCATTTTACATCAATAGAGGTAGAGTTTTAACAAACTGAATTGTTATGAATTTCTTCCTACATTAGAATTTTAGTTTCACAGCCATTTTTTCTCCCCATCAGCTCCGCGACGGTCGCATCGCCTACTCCTCGGCATCTCTCCTCGGTTCCCCAGTGAACATGAGTGGCGCCACCGACAGCGCCCTCTCGGACGGCCGCTGGCACAACCTCACCATGCACGCCCACTCTCGCGGTCTGCGCATCTACATAGATGGCGCGCAGATCGGCGAGGAGCTTGACCTGGCCGGGGTGCACGACTTCCTCGACCCCTACCTCTCCAGCCTCACGCTAGGTGGCGTCCGCCCGGACCTCTACCACGTCTCCGCGCTCGCGCCCCGGAGCTTCGAGGGCTGCCTCGCCAACTTCACCGTGAACCGCGAACTGCAGCCCTTCAACGGCTCCGGCTCGGTCTTCCCGGACGCCCTCTACCACGGCAAAGTGAGCTCCGGCTGCCGGGGTCCGATCGGGATCAGCGCCGCCGCGAGCGCCGATCCGCTCAGCATCGGCATCACCCTCGTCATCGTCTTCTTCATCACCCTCCTCATCGCCATCCTAGTCAGCTTCGTAGTTTTCCGCCTTCGCCGGCAAAGCAAGGAAAAGTCCGCGTCTAGCATCGCGAACAAGAGCACCAACGCCATCATCACCGGCAACTCCCTCGTCGGCCCGAATGAGGCGCTGATGTCGCGTCACGAGAACACCTACATCTCGGACGCGGGCGAGCTGCGCGGCGTCGGCCACCTGGCGCCCGAGCTCATCTCCAAGAAGTACAAGGACCGCGACACCAGCGCCCCCCAGCGGCCGGACATAATCGAGCGCGAGGTGACCAAGTCGCCACCCATCCGGGACGAGCACCCGCCGCTGCACCACGCGCACGAGCGCCCTCCCGCGGAGCCGGAAATGCCCGAGCACTACGACCTGGAGAACGCGAGCTCGATCGCGCCCAGCGACATCGATATCGTGTACCACTACAAGGGCTACCGCGACGGCATCCGCAAGTACAAGGCCAGTCCGCCACCTATTGGCGGGTTCGCGAACCACCACAAGCACAGCGGCCAGCAGCACCGGCACGCCGGGCCCTTCCCCAGGGCCATGCCGCCCCCGGTGGTCGGCCAGCCCCCTGGAAGCACCCCGAAGCTGCTGCAGAGCACGCCGCTTGCGCGGCTCTCGCCCTCTAGCGAGCTCTCGGCGCAACAGCCGCGCATCCTCACGCTCCACGACATCTCCGGCAAGCCCCTACAGAGTGCGCTGCTGGCCACGACGAGCTCGTCCGGAGGGGTGGGTAAGGACGCGATGAACTCCAACAGCGAACGGAGCCTGAACTCGCCGATCATGAGTCAACTGTCGGGTTCTAGCGCCAGCCGCAAGGCGCCACCGTCGAACAACGAGGGCGCCACCAACGGCACCTCCGGCATGGGCCTCACCGCCGAGGAGATCAAGCGGCTCAACTCCAGGCCCAGGACCTCCAGCCTGGTCTCCACGCTGGACGCCGTGAGTTCATCCAGTGAGGCCAGAGGCCGCCACCTGCACCGCAGGCACAGCCCCCCACCGGAGAGGCTCAAGAGGAGGAACTCCTCGACGACGGACGAGAGCGGGAACGACAGCTTCACGTGCTCGGAGATCGAGTACGACGCGAACTCGATGGTGGGGGACAAGAGGGAGGACGACCTCTACAACAAGCCGGAGGATGAGGCGCCGCAGCGGCCCAGCGAGGGCTCACAGTCGACGAAGAACACGAACATCAACTACGACGGCTTCGACAGCTCGTTCCGGGGCTCACTGAGCACCCTGGTGGCCAGCGACGACGACGTCTCGACGCACATGGGCGGCCTCTACCGGCCGCCGAGCAACAACAACGAAGGCTCTTCCACGAACACGGCGCTCAGTTGGGACTACTTGCTCAACTGGGGACCCAACTTCGAGAGCCTCGTAGGCGTGTTTATTGACATAGCAGAGCTTCCGGACAGCGCCAACAGAGTGCAGAACAGTCTAAGACTGCCGCCGGGGATAACCAAACCTTCGGAGGAGTACGTGTGATGGAATGGCGGGTGTAGGTGGCGCTACGAGAGTGGGACTGAGAGAATCCAGTTAAACAATTCCACGATTAGTGCACCATTTTGTCAGTACTTTGGCAGATTTTGCGTAGGTTTTAGTTTATGATTTTTGGGTCCATGTGTAATTGCACATTACTTTTATTGGTTTCTAATTGTAATCAAATTAGTAATTTCTTCCACAGTTTTGTAAGGTGACATTTTAATTGCTCGCCATCTCTGTCACAAATTCGAGACCGGATCTTGACAAATAAAACAAAATTTGCAATACTCAACCATTAAGTCCACAAAATCCAACTAGTCAGGATCACCAGGCCAACTAAGGACAACTAAGTTACCGACAATAGGCACATCTAACTCCAAGTTTCTCAACGCGTCGAAAACAACGATATGGTCTCCAAAACCTCCACTCTCGAACTTGTGATACGGAATTAGTTAATTAACGCAACACAACTGACTGTGGAAGAAATCGATGTCAAAGACTATCTCGTTTCAGCCCAGGTGAAAAATTCCATTAGAAACAATTAGATACATATAAAAAATACTGTAAAAACCAGATAAAAAACATGAAATCATATACAGCATTTGAAAAAATACTGTCAAAAACCGCAAAGATACAAATTAGAACTAGTCCTAATAGAATTTCTCAACTGGGAGAGGCGGTTTTGTCTAGGTTCTCCATATGTATATAATAGTTTCCGATGGATTTTTTGACTGGGTGAATATTCTTTAAGTAGAACTGCGGAAAATGACGACCCTTAATCCACAATAAGGCCAAATGAGAAAAAAATACCGAATACTAGAAATAAAAATTAGAAACCAAACTTGTCTCAACTTGTTAAATGACATTTCATCGTCATTGTAGAATTGTTTTGCTTATATTGTGGCTTAACGACCGCCATTTTCAATGACCAGAAACTTTTTTCATTCATTGCAACTTTAAATATGATCATCTGCTTTAAGAAACTTGTAAAAAAAATGAGAATATCAAATTGTTTAAGTATTACACTTGTATATAAGTAGAAACTAATTGGGGGTTTCGAAGCGCCACCTCGCGGATGTCGAAGGAATTAGACTGATCGTACTGGAACTGGAACTGTCTTGCCATAAGAACGAATTCGTTGTAATTCCGGATAGGTAGAAGATAAGAATTATTTTCCAGCTGTGGCATCTTGTATCAGGGTGTCTGGAAATTGTTGTACAGTTAGTTATAGCACTGAGGGCCGCGAAGGATTTTGCGGTCCTTTGATCACGAACTGCAGCGATGGTGCAATGTTTCTTTTCTCGATTTGAAACAAAGGGAAAGCAAACTTCGGCGTAACTTATTTTCATAGTGCAGCGATTATTTATTGTGTTTCGACTGAACGCAAATCCTCGTAATTTCGTAAGTAACTCGGAAATTGTACGTTACAGGGTATAACGAGAAAGATATTTTAAAAATCACGTTGAGACTGATTTGTGTACTGTAATTGCCATGTACTTTTTTCTGTCGTTAAATTATGAGCGTACGTTCGTTTCGACGATTTTTGTAAATACTGAATGTACAAAGAAGGGTGTACAAAAGCGGTATGAGTGTACGGAAGAGATGATCTGTGAATGCGATCCACTTTATTATATTTTTAATAAACAATTTCTATTTGTAACTTGGTTTATTCATTTAATTCATAAAAACCTACTGATTTATTAATGTATGGTAATCGACTGGGGGCCATGTTCTAGTTTTTTATCAATAAAAAATGTTCAATTACTTTATTGGTTAACTGGTTAAAATGCTACTTTAATAACCGGTTATAATCAACAGCTACATTAAAATTTTGTAATTTTTGGAATTGGAGAACAACTTGGGAATCAAATGAATTGTCTCTGTTAACTCTATGTATTATTTATTAAAAGCGTACATTCATGTTTACACATGTTTAGTATAAAAACTCGATATGGCATATCTTTGACTTGTAATGTGACAAATCAATTCGCTCACTTCTCTACCAGTTATCCAAAAATTCAAAACCAGTCTTTGGAATTTCAGTCTCTTTGTTAACTTGTGACGATTGAAAGCTGTTGTAAGAACCAGGGGTGTCCAAGAGGTTTCCCTCGATCGTTTCGTCGGATTTCGGAAGCACTAAAATCAAACCACATTTATTATTTAAATTTATACATAACAGGAATTTCGTTAAATACAATTCATTGACGCAAACGAATTAGTAAAAATTTGCAAGTTTATAATAAATTCCTTGTAAATGAGAATTGATTGAATTTAAATGAGCAAATGTACCACATTCTCCTTTAAAAAACACCGATCCAGAATGGCTGTCTGATTGGTAGAAGCTAAGCTGATTGGAGGAATCGTATCCGTCGTCCGAAACGTCGACTCGTTGGATCTGCATTGGACTTGGAAATTTGGGCGATTCTATGAGGTAGTTGTTGAAGTTCTGACCCTTAGTTTGACCGTTGTCTTCGAAGAGATTCAGGTTCATTTGGGACTGGGTCTTGAAGGAGAACGGAGCTGAGTGTTCATCCTTCCAACGCAGAGTCTGATAAGAATTAATAATGCAAATATGATTTTCCTTATTAGGAATGGATACTTATGTAATTAATATTGGATTACATAAGTGTCAATATTAATTACAATTGAAATTAATATTGCATTTTCCTATTAGATAAGATTTATCTGTAAAATAATTTGTGAAATATACTGTTTAAACAAGTTACTCATGTTTCACAGTGAAAATATTTCTAACGGATTTAATTGGTTTTCCTTTACTGGATACAATGACACACATTATTTGCATAAATAATGCACATAAACTGTACGTTTCAAAACAGTACATTTAAAAAAACTATAAAAGTTTATCTTTGTTTTTTTAAATTAGAAATTTTTTGTATTGCAATCGAATTTAAATAAATTTTGAGTAACGGGACTGAGTTATCTGCCAAGAAATATTATGTCAATCGTATACATAATCATATTTACATCATATTTCCATAAAATGTAATATGATTATCAGGATCTGATTGATCCTGATTTTACACTAGAAACCTTCATAAATCTGATTGTAAAAGCTGCGAAGAAAAATGTGACAATTAAAGTTTCGCGTAAAACTAGACCAAACGAGTTTTTAAATATAGATAATTTATATGGATAGAAACCCATAATATAAAAATTGGTAAATTTTTTAACAGATGCCGAAAAAAAGAAAGCATTTATTAAATATCATACATCTTTCACGACACGTCTGTTACATTTTCACAAATGATATTTGATGAAATAAAGTTGCAGTATGAACTTTTATGAAATTCCATGACATATTAGCCAGAGCTTCCTCTTATTTTCATAAATAAATGTATTTCTTGAATTTATTTAATGAAATAAGAAATATTAATAAGCTTTAGAATACTGGATAATATTTCTAACGAGAGAGATATGAAAAACTCAATTGTTAAGTATATTAATGTTGACTTTTCTAGTACCTGTGAAAGTAGGTAATAAATGTACAGTTTCTTAATGATCTCTGCCAGAAAACGCTTAGAAGTTAATTGAAGCTAAAATATTTGGCAGTTGCCTAACTTATTCTAATATGCACTTTCTAATATGAAATAAATTTAAAAAATGATTTGTACGCGTATGAATACAAGGAGAAGAAACAACTTTTTTCTTCCAACAAGGGGCAAACATTTGTTTCTCTCCTATAAGTGAAAAACGTTTTGTTTCTTCCCGATAAGGAGACAAAAATTGTATTTCTTCCAATAACGGGAATAAATGTGTTTCCTTGCCAATTCTATGTTAGAAATGCTCACCGATCCCGTCTCGTCGATGACGTACTTGGTTCCCGTCTGGAAGCGGAGTCTCGCGTAGCTTTCAGGCGCGTCCCTGCCTCCGTCCGGCTTTTTAATCGCGTACTTGAGCGCCACTTCCGGCTGGATGATCGTCTCGTCGATCGCCTGGTTCTGCTCGTTGACGCTGAGCGTGGTCCAGAGGCCCTCATACGCATCCTTCGTCGCCGCCACGTCCTCGCCGATGCGCCGCGCAAGCGAATTGATGCTGTACAGGTACTCGTCCGCAACGGCGCCGAGCATTTTCGCGCTCATCTCCGCTACATCGCAGCGACAAGTATCTGAAAAAACGACAAAAATATTCAATCGCGATTCCAGTTTTTTTCTACTTTTTTTATTCATTTTATAAAGTTAGGGATGATTGATAATTGATGTTAAACGAATGTAAACATAGAATTTGATAAGTGGAGATAGCTTACGGTTCGTTTTTGTTGGATTCGGCGTTTCTACTGAGCCGAGGAATAGGAGGATCACTGGAGATGAAGTGACAGGGACGTAGCTCTAAGAGAGATTGCCTGATGTAAAAAATATAAAGAAATTTGGTACTAATTTTGTTTCTTTAATTTAATATAAAAATATATGATAAGTCGAAACCATATATATTTGCATTTAATTATACTATTAATGTGATAAATAATATTAAATGTAATATTATTTGTATTTTTTCAGTAGGATGAGGTGTGAAATAAAGTATGAAATTTATGGGAAAATAATATTAATGTAAAAATAATATAGAGTAATTATATCAATGTAATTCATATTAATTTTAATCATAAATAGAGTCTCAATTTTGTACTTTTGTATTTTTATATTAAATCTAACATATATTTTTTTCATTAGGGTTTTGATTGGAGCAGACAATTTTTGTTTTCTGAAAAGAATGAGAAGGTTTTAGGTGAGCTTTTGCGAGAAGCCGGCTTGAAATGGATAGTGTGGATACGGTCCTGTGGCTCTGCGTCTGCGCAGTGGGATGGGGTATTGATTTCTCCTATGGAAATAAAATCTCTTTAAACAAACTAAGGTATGATTTTATTTCAAGATGTAGCTGTAACAAAATGCAAACTGTAAAGTAAATTTACATCGTTTATGTAGTATTCGTTACGTTGAAATGTTTGATACTAAAAAGTTTGATATTCAAAACATTACAAAAAAAATTATCTTTGCCGTTTTGAAGAAAAATGAAATTGAGTCATGATTTCAAATGATTTGTTCTCAATAAAGCACTCTGGCCTGACCTTAGATTAAAGCGCGGCAATATTCAAATGTGAAATGTTTACATTTTTTACAATGTTATTATAATTGTTATATTTATAGCATTTTACAATATATTAGAGAAAACATGTATTTTGTTCAAATCAAATCAAATTGATGTTAAATTGTTTAAAAAATAACGAATTAGACACTGATAATTTATAAGATTCGAAAAGTTTAAAATATTTAAATCTTTATCTTCAAATTATTTTCGCTATTCTGAACAGATTCTCAAAGTTCAGTATTCTACAAATATTCAGTATTCAAGAGATTTTATATTACAGCGTCATCCAAGTTTTGAATGAAAAAAAAAACAAAAAAAAAACGAACTCACCTAGAAAAAGGAAAAATATATTAGCAATATATTTCCATATATGTTTTCCGTAAACATATCTTAACAATATATTTTCAGTATGTGTTATACATTCACTAAATTTGGCATATTTTGCCAATATACGTAACATGGCATTATTTTGAAAATATACTGTCAATGTATTTTCCTTTTAACCAGAGTCTGTTTGAAACGAAAAACGCAATTTCTTCGGTCCATAAACGAAAAACCTTGATGACGCTTCTGCGTTACATTTCACAATCAGATGCTCAATTTTATTGACATTGTCGTCCGAGCAGATTTGCGGAACAATGGCGATGAGTTATGAATTATTAATTACCGCTGACCGACTGATCGTCTAATGCGCCTCTGCGGAACTAAAATATCTGTTTAATGTATTCGCCTTAGAAAAAGCTCTTTTCTCTCAACGAAGATCCTTCCAATAATAGAAATGATGCGCACGTTCTTGCCATTAATATTAATTAATTTCAGACGTTGTGCAACTCGCGGTATTAATGAAATGAAAGTATTTCTGTAGCATTTGAGGAAAACGTCTGCTTTGCATGGATCCCTTACATAAACGCAATGTAACGCATTGCGCAAAAGCGCCCAAATGCAAATGTTATATCGGAAACGCTGAGTGCGTCATTGACTATTTTACGTTTTTCGGAAACCATCGATTCAACATTGACAAAAGAAATAATATTTAATCAGAACTTAGTCCATGCCATTGTTAAGTTTATTCACTCTGATTAAACTAAATTAACCCATTCTCTGGTATAAGGATTCAGGAGGATACGAAGCGCATTCTCCTGTAACCTTATAGCAGGGAATGAGTTAAAGGAAAGAATTTCGAATTGACCAATGGACATTAATTAACATATTGTTTATTTTAATATGAACTACTGATTACAGTTATACTAAAAGTTCCCAATAAGAGTAATTATTTTCCCTCACACCGGGCGGGAATACCCACATTCCCGCCCTGACGGGCGGAAATGTGGGCTTCCCGCTCCGTCGGAAGGGAAAATATCG
>JABFPB010000880.1:0-30444 GCA_022817645.1 Ceratoteleas bidentatus
GCGGGTGCCCCGGGCCGGGTCGGGGGGGCGGGGGGGGGGGGGGGTGGCTCTGGGGGGTTGCGTGGCGTTCGGGCTGGGGGGGTACGAGCGGCGGGAGAGAGGCGACACTAGCGCATGGGGCGTTGCCATGGCAACCCCTACTCGTTCTCTCCACCCTTCGCTCGCCAGCAAGACGCGCACTCACCATCACCGAAGCGACCGAAGAGGCGGTGGTGGGGATGGCGCGGACCGTTGGAGCGAGCGAGATGGCGCCAGCGGAGCTGCGACGAGGACGCCGCGCTGCGGCGGTTGCCTGCGACGGACGGAGAAGGCGAATGATGAAGAGACACGGGGCCGCCAGTGCAATCAACCCGTTGTTCGCTCGTGAGGGTAAAACAACCCCGAGTGGGTGGCGTGTGTGTCGCTGTGTGCGGCTGTGGTGGTACGGGCGAAGGATGGGGGTGAGCTTGCAGAGGAGCGCGATCGAAGGAGAGAGATGGAGCGAGGGAGAGAGAGAGAGAGAGGCGGAGGAGGATGTGTGTGTGTGTGAAGAGACGCGGGTGTGGGTGTGTGGGAGTACACAGGCGTAGATACATGTATATGTGTATTATATATGTGTGTGTGTATTAACACGAGCGCGGTGCGTCGCACACATAGCCGCGAACATGATAAGGTCTGTCAGATACGGATCGGGAGGAAAAACATGAGATACGGACGCGAAAAAAGCGGGAGGCAGAGGACACGGAATTACGCGAGATTAGACGCCGCGACCGGTAAAACAGTTTTAATCCGGGGGAAGGTGGTAGCTTTTTGGGTTAAAACTTTTTTGAAGGCAAATTGGGGGAAGGGAATCAAAGTCTTAAGGAGATAACATTGTTTGGATTTGCGCTGGTTTCCAAATCGAAAGATTGGATGACCTTTCAATGCGCAGAGGTTGCCGGGAATCAAACTTGGTTTCTGCGAATCGAGTTTGAGGAGCGTAAATTCTCATAAGAGATTCTCACTGAAAACACTTGAATTTAGTATTTTTCGAGACTCTTTGAAAAAGGCTTCGACGAATCGCTCGGGAGGTTCTTCGGTTCCTTTCAAGTTTTACTCGAATGACCTTTTTTCCAAGCGAAACCCCGGTTGACTCTGAGAAACCGTTTGGAATTCCTCGTGACCTTTTCCCGGTCTAATTATCGAAAACGTCGGGACACACTCGATGTGCTACGCCCGCTCAAACATTCATAGGAAACACACGTTGATTCGCGGAAGGTTATAGGATCGTTGCGTTGAATTCTCACGACGACTCACTCACACTCGTGAGTCGCAAGAACCGTAGCTAACTGCGCTCAGACTCAGATTTCAAATCACTCTTCATACGGGACTGGTCATATGAAATAGCGCAAAACGCCGTTACCCCATGCAAAAGCCGCAAACCGTGCTCTCGGATTTTCGGTACCAATCGGGCTAAGCGGGAATGCCGGTCCAAGAGCGGGCGTCGACATTCGGCATTGGCTTGACAAAAAAGTCACCGTCCGTTCCCATGCACGATCACTCGTAACCCGGAATGTGTCTCTCAATTTCAGGCCCACATAATCAAAAATGATCCCGACGCGTTACATAAAATGCGCCGCGCCGTCAATAAATAAACAATCCGAAGAAATCGGAACCAGTCTGGCGCGCGCACTTTTGCCGCATAAACGGCGCAATAAATATTCCCCATAGAGGAATAGTAAAACTACATTTATATAACCCAGCGCGCATGCGCGCCTGCAGTAAACACTGCACCAAACACTGCCGTAGAAACTCGATAATATTAAAGCCCGTCTAACTAAAAACTGGATACCAATAACGCGGGATATCAATCCGAAACAATTCAGGACTCAACAGAATTTGGTCGTCGCTGAAATTAAAAGAAGGACTCAGAGTCACCCGAAAAGGGAAAAAAAAGTCATCAGCTCGTGTCGTCCGGCGGAGAGAAGCTTCAGGGACGCCTGCGATTCGAATATTCATAACCCGTTTAGTGGGAAAGAATGCGCGATGTTCTAACTAGCGCGAGGGTGTTCGTCGAGCGTGGTGTTGGTAGCGAAGGCGCGCAGTTGCTCTATTCTCCTGGAACCAGTTTTCCTGCGGCTCTCGCTCGCTCGCTTCTCGCCTTGTTCCTTTGTGCGGCCTTTCCTCGTGCTTCGCCGTCTTTCTCGCGCCATGCGCCGTCCTTGTCGCACTCACGCCGCGCTCTCGCCGCGCACCGCGCGCCGACCGACGACGCAGCGCCACACGTCAGCCAAACTAGAAAGTTGCCCCAGCCGACACCGAAGAAACGCCGCGCACGAAGGCCTAGAGTCGGCGTCGGCCTTTCGAATTTCAAGCGCCGTCCGGCCTTTTTTCATCTTTTCCCCGTGTGTTCTTCTAACCACAGCTTCTAACCATCCCTAACGGAACACAAACCTTCAAACGTTTTTTAAACGTTGATTAAACGTTGTTTAAATAGTTTGACTAATGAAAAGGTATAAAGAAGGTTTCGATCCGTCGAGGCTGGGCTGGTATACCTGCTGCTTTACGTGGCGAAGGCTTGTTTTGGGGATATTCCATCAGGGCAAGCGGGTCCGACTAACGGGCACCTACTTTTTAGCCGATCGAGAGAAATAACGTGAGGCGCCCGCTCGGATCTTGAGCATCATGGCCTGCAAGACACCCTTTCGCCGGAACTGTCTTTCAGGAGATGTCTGCTACGTTTGCCGACTTAAAACAGTTTTCTTTTCCAGAAAACCAGTGGAAAATATAGTATGCTGTGTACTACATTGAGACAGAGAGTGCGAGAGAGGGGCGGAGAAAGAAGCAATTTTAATGCTTCCACTAGAATGGCAGTTTCGTGAAGGATTTATCAGCCAGCGATATTAAGATATTACTGAGAAAAATGAGGGGATTGTATAATGTGGAATAAAATGTTGCAGAATGTGACAAACACAAACCGTGTTGAAAAAATCTATTAAAAGCGAAAATATCGATATAAAAATAGAGAACACCTTGGTAGAAATCGGCAATTAGAAAAATTCCTCCGGTATCCGTAAGAGGATTGTGGTTCATGTCCGGCTGAAAACCATAACCTAAAATCCGATGTCAAAATCGATGAACACTTAGGTTTGAGAATAAATCCACTTACAATTACCAGATTCCATCCTGACGAGATAAAATTGTTTAGAGTGTAATCATTTATAAAAATGAATTATAATTATGAATGTAATAATTTATAATTAATTTTTATTATTAAATTGTATACTTAAATATGCGCATTAGTTTATTAAACTGAATATCCTAGTAAATATTAGTGATAGGGGTGTAAGTCATGAAATCGACGTGGTCCCCATCGGGAAAAAATGTTATATCTGGCCCTGATCTGTCCCTATCGGGCAAATTTTCCTGATCGAGGCCATGCCAATGGTGCGTTACACCCCGATCACAACCCACATTTCGGTACCGTTGATCAGCTCGAACGTATCTGCAGAGTCGCATTAACCCTTCGTTGGTATCGCTAACAACGTTACGAGTTTGGTATCGCGTTAGACTCACCTTCATAAATTTGGTCATGTGATGATGAAGACCGCCCTCACATTTTCGGGGCATTAGACATTATTTTATGGTAAATTAATGAAATAATACATTTTTGAGAATAAAGTTAGTATGTGTTTGTTTATAATGTGACATTACGCAAAGTGAGGGCGGCACTCATAGCGATTCCAATGAAAGGTTAGAGTAACGTATATGCAGAGGGAACTACGTAGTTCAGTTAATCACGTAAAAGTTCGTTCGTTTAAATAAATAAACCGTGCAAAACATTATGATTTGTACACTTGTGCAAAAAGACCTGTTATAATTTTTATTTTAACTTATTAATGTAAAATTAATGTAAACAATTTCAGCAATTGAAAATGTGGTGATAATTATTAAAAAAATTTAGTTAGCTTTTGATAAGATTAGTGTCACATGGTCCGGTTTTTTGTTCGTAACGCTATGGAAAATTACACTGAATATGATTGCAAGTTAATTGAATTCAATGGAATTTTACCGAACCATTTTTAACGTGTATATGATGCAAACAACTTTGATTGTAAATCAGTTTTTAATAACGACAATATACCCAAAATATTTTTCTGGAATACTTAAAATTGTGCTAGAAATATTCAAATATATTTAAAAAATATTGTTGGTAGATTCTAGGAGTATTTTAAAATAGTTTAGAATATTCCTGGAGTTTTTTTAAATATTCCAGAAAAATATTCTGAGTAGATGACAGGAGTACTGTGTGCTGTTAGGGTTTCTTTAAATATAAAAATTGTAAAAATTATGTTTTGTACAGAGACTTCTTATTTACATTATTATAGGGAAAACCAATTTGAGTTTTAGGTTATGTGTTAAAATGTAGTTACATTACGTTGTATCGACACTCCGCACATGCATTACTTTGAAATGACTCTCTGCAGATACGTTAGATTTTCTCGCAAGTATCGATTTATAAAACTAAAAATGCAAAGGTGATATTAGTAGCATTATTACAAATAATGTACAATATTATAGGAAATTTATTCTGACATCATAAGTACAAACACGTCCTAGGATTATTAATTTACTTTTATTTATCTCAATGTTAAACATATCTTTAAAAGGCAAACTGGAAATCGACGTTTGGATTTACACATAACCTTTACAAAATTTTCCCGCGATTTACCGACAACATATATCTGGCGACACTGCGATATTTTACTTAATATCGTTTATAATACGATTATTATTACTAAAGTATAAATATATATTTATACTTAAATAATATTAGCCATGCAGATGTAGTACATTTGATATGTCTATGATCGCTTTCACAATAGCAAGATTGAATAGTTGTGATAGTTTACATGTCTAGAAATATCAGGATATAAATGGCAGTATTTACACATTGTGTACAGTGGTACAAGTTTAGGTTTAGTACAAGCCGATTGTATTTGAAACATATAAACGGAGAAAAATCACGTGAATATGCCAATTTATACTATGATTCCTGTGACGGTAATGTTAGGTTAGGGTAAATACACCGTAATTATTGAAGTTCAATAGTATACGTTGCAATATTTGAAACGTGAAAGACTACTTTTTAAAGCGTACATTGTAAATAGTCGAAGTCTGACATTATCATCACACGTTTTCAACGTTCTTTATAAAATTAAAAATGTTTTCATTACACAAAATAATCTCGGTTTGACAGAAACCCGAATACGAAGGGGATAAAAAAGAATCGTTCAGAAAATTATTCCTAATTACGAGATTTTATTGGTGCTGAAACATCGTCGTTGTTCTAGTATGCGAACCAAGTTTTCTTACCTGTAAAATGATAACAGTGAATTCTGGGAAAGATGTTAAATTTGGAAATGGAAAACAGAGAGTCGATTTTCCCGACCACCTCGAAAAGGGAAGCAGAAAACGTAATGCAGAGCGAACCCGAGGAGCGTTCCCATTGGACGATCAGAGCGCTCGATTCCAGCAGACCTTTATTCCGTCAGCACAATGGTTGTTTCCCAAGTTCGTTATCCCAAGTAAAAATTCAGCCTAGTTTTTCGTAAGGCGTTATCCAGTTTAACTATTTACCTAACTGGTGCCTTTTAGTGAAAATGTGTCACGTGCTAACTTGTACCTAAATTCTCTCTATGCTAAGGTTCTGGTCAGTGAAGCTAGTTTGTCAAATTTTAAGTAATTCGTATAAAATGAAAACTCTCATTTTAAGAGGTATTGTCCGAAAAGAGAGTAAATGTCTTATTTTAAGATATAAAGTGGCCAAAAAGATAGATTAAACCTCTTATTTTAAGAGATGTTTAAGACACTTATTTTTCTAGTGTAGAAAGACACATTTGACTTACCAATGCCTAGTTTGGTTTTGAACAATTTTACTAATATACTAAATAAAAAGCTTTACTTGGCGAATACTAGACTATATTCTGGTGAATGTAAATTGTCAAGTTGTACTTGCCAATTTCTGGCTAGTTTCCTACCAGTTTGGCTTATGCAAGTTCAACTTGCTACAGCCTAGTTAGAGCCTTGATAAACTCGCCGAAAACTAGTTGGGTTTTTACTTGGGATGTCCTGGCACAAAAGAAATGTTTCGAGGTTTTGACTTCCTAACTAGGTTTTCGTTCAGCCGGGTTTTGTCCGGCTGGTATCAGTTTCCCAGCCGCTCGCAGCTTTTAATACAGCCATCCTGCTACCCATCTCATCGATTATAATTGCAACTGAGTTCTCATATTCAAAATTCGCATTGCATACGTGCTCTTCTAACGGTACGTGGGTTGGACAGATTTTGAAACGATAAAGGTACGAGGACTGCAACGGAACGAAACTTTCGTCTGTCGTGAATTTACCGGCTCGTTTTTTCTTTTTTTGTAATGGCACTGCTAATGATCAGTGGGAACAAACGAATCGCGCACATGCCGACTGATATAATGATTTGTGTATTTCCCGTTGGAGCAAGTAAATTATGCGAGTTCGCCAATGGTTATTTCTAGTATATAATGAAGGAAATCTGGGGAAAATGGCGATGATATATTATTGAGCATGTGACCACGGTTTGTGGAAGTTAATTGCGAATCGAAAGACTTTGGGAGAGATGTCCCGTTAATTTTCTTCTTTAAACGAGTCGCATTATGTGCGCTCACGATTGAACGATTCATACGATGTTGCATAGTTTCTTTTGCAGTGCCGACAATATTACTGGCTCGGTCTTGCTGATGGTCGTTAAAGATTCCCGAGACAAAACGATCCGAGCTAAACTGAAAGACGAAGATTACAATTTTTGTGTGTTTCAAAGTCCTTCAACATGTACAACGATTTGTTAGAAAAAAGTAAAGTAATATAAAAGAATTTAAAAAAACCGATGAATCATTACTTTTTCAAAATCGGATAAAATCGTTGGAAATTCGTTTCCATGAGAAAACGCGACATGAGGCAAGTTTTATTTTCAGAGCCGAAGCTTAGGAACTTTGGATTAGGTCAAAAGGATTTCAGAGAAATTCTAGCTAAACTGAAGGAAGTGTTCAGTTTAAGAAAATCAATACAAAATATCACGGTACCATTGCGGAGGTATTGTACCGTACAAACTGTAATTCTACTACTTTAATTAAAGCAAAACCTCGACATTAACGAAAAACCAATATCGTTCAAAATTTACAAACCCACAATCGATACAAAAGTATGTTCTGCTTCAAACTAATACATTTATGAAACTAACTCTAACTAGAAACCCTCATTTCCAATCCATCCTTTCATTCAAAAGGACCGCCAAAAAATGCAGTTTAGAATAATAATGCAGGAAGAATACTCGCAAAGACTTTTCCAATAAATCAATAGCATTAAAAATACTATCAAGCAATCGGTCGAAATCTGTCTAAAGCCCGTTTGTCGAGCCGTCCCGAAATAGCCGGAAACCGGTGGAATCGCCGCGGTCGAGCCGGGACCATATCGATCATGTCCTTGACGTGGCGGAACACGCCGAAAATGTGTCTCGGCGCTCTCTTCCGAGGGCTCCGCTTCGCCAGCGGACAGCGTCTTATCCGACAACCCCATTCCCGCGAGTAGAAAGTCTGTCGGCGGCGCGGTTCTCGGCATTCGTTGGCGAAGTGACATCGGCCACGGAGAGCCGAGAGCGTGGGTATCAGCACGGAACCGAGTCTACGACGCATTGCTGCCTGCTGACTGGCGGCGGTGTTGCCACATTTCGAGGCCTTCTGGCGCGCCCGGCGCTCCGCGTGCCGCCGCGCCTCAGCCGCTCCGGCGTTGCGGCGTTGCCGGTTCGCTCGCGGGAAAACTGGATTTCGAAACGAATTTTCCTTCGATGACCGGATTCCCGGCAAGCTCCGTATTCTCGGGCGCGCGCGCGCGCACGCTCGCGGGCTTCTGCCACGCGAAATTATATTATTTCTTACGAGCAGATCATACACGGGGCGAACCTGACCAGCGCCAAGGCAGACGCGAGTCTTTGTGCACGAGCGGAAATGGATGCTTTTTTCCAGTCGCTAGCATTTTCGACGTTTAGAGCTAGTCATTTAGTTGAGCTGAGACCAAACTAGTAGGAACTTGTGAAATCAGACGATTTTGTGAACGTCTGGATTTTCGACGCAGTTTTTCTGTTTGAATTAAATAATAGCTTGAAACTAAATTGATCGTGTTCATCGGTATTACGCAGTTTTGGGGGTATTGAATAATTTATTTTAATCTATTAAAATTACTTCGTTGAGGTAAAAAGAGATTATTTATGAATACTATTGCATGGTATTTGTCTGAGTATGTTTTAATGTTAGACTATATTATGTACCGAGAGAGAGCGTTTGCTCGAGGTTGCTATACCGAACGGAAAATGTATTAGCAAAATATGTTTAAAAATACATTCATTTATATTTTGGCGAACCATTATATATTTTGTATGTATTCATCATAGAAGAAGAAAGGAATACCCAAATATGAAATTATATATATGTAAAATATTTTTTCCGTGCAAGCAGTGGCTTATGCCCCCAAGGCCGGGCGGAAAATGATTAATTGCAGCCCTAGAACTGTAATAATAATAACAACTACCCATATCCTTCGTACATAAAAGTTATATTTATTGAAATACTTTACCCTGAAGGTATATAAGATATATGATATAAAATCCAGTGCCTAGTTTTCGAACAAACACAAATATAACAAATGTTATGCGAACACAACTTTATGTTTCTTGCAGTTTTACCGTACAATTGCATGGTAAATTCTAGAAGGTCTGATGTACATCACAGGTAATAATAACGTGTGTAAATGCATCATAAACTGCATTTACAAATAATGGTAGCTAGGTTTTAATGAAGAATTGTGATAGAAATAATTAAAACAGAATTTCGGAAAAGTGCAATGAGTTCTATGTATTCCGATTCTTTGAAAACGCAACTTGAATTACAATTTAATAATTACGGCTAATACCGTGCAGAAATACAGAGACATTCAACAGCTGTGGAATATTATAACTTACCTAAATCATCCTAATTTATTAAGTAATTTTAATTTTTGTATTTTGAGAAAAAGAATATAGGCGAATTATAATACGAACAAACAGTTAAATCTTGAGTATAATATAAAAAATATATCCAGATTCAAAAATATTAACACGTAAACGAATCCGACTACTGCGCCATCTATTGCTAATAAATAATAACGAGATCCAAACGTTTACTTGTTTCAGGTATGGACGCCATGCTTAATCAAGAACTCTTCTATTTGCGGACCGACTTATGTTTATATCAGCCGAAGCAAAACGGTAATTAAACAAAGACAAACTTTAATAATTAATTAATAATGCTGCACACCCAGGCGTAATATAATATATATTATGTACTAGCTCGGCTCGATCCGAGGAGAAACTCGCGTGGTCGCGTGTGAAACTTTTCCCAACGCACGACACTCTTACCTCTGCTACAAATTTTGCTTAGCATCGTTATTTTCATTCTCAATTGACTATTGTTCACTGCTGAAAAGTCATACTTCTCTATCCACATTCAAACGTTTATAAATCTTCAAATTATTCAATTCCTAAAAAGTTAACTTCCTTTCCGTTCTAATTTGAACTCATTTCTAATTTTTACAATCAAAAAATGGATTCTTTTCTAAACAAAACTGTTTTTCCTTCTCTAACTTTCAACGATATATTTCTTTCTCCCATAAAATGTTCTAAAAAATTCGACTCGTGGTTCCTCCAGTCAACTTTCCGTTAGTCTGCACAACAGGGTACATTTGGTTTCGAGCTACACTTTGTTTTACACGCTTTTCGAAGCAAAACACGGTGCTGGCGGTGACGCCGTCGCCGCCGCCGACGACGACGACTTTGAAAATAGAAAGACCCCGTCGCTTTGAAAATAGGCTTCGAAATATGCACCTCTCGAAGTGGCGTATGGCCGGCGAGCCGCGATGGCGTCGTCGCAGCGACCAACGAAGAAGGGAAGGAGGGTTTTACGGTTTTAGACTGCGGGCGGCGCGTCGGCGTCGAGTTAAAAATAACAGTACAACCGGCCGAGCAGTCTTCGTCGTCGGCGTCATCGTCGGCGTCGCGCGCTCTTCTCTTTTTCATCACTCGGTGCCCTTTTCTCCAGCATTTCACGTTTTTTCCCCCGGATCAATCGCAACGGCGACTATTTTTAGAATTCCACGCCACAAACCAACGGGAATACCGCCTAACTTCCCGTGGGGAACTTGCGAGGACGCTGCGCATTGCGCACTCGGCCACTGCGCATGCGCGCCGCGCGTACCGCCTTTCTGCGCAGTCGCACTCGAATCATACAGAAATGTCTATCATAATAGAATTATAGTTTAAACGAGGATTATATTTGGATTTCTATGCTTTTACGTGGAAATACATTTCATTGGCTACGAATCTGAAAGTTAATTGTAAAAAAGGGTATATTCAAATGTTGGGAAAGAATCGTTGAAGAATAAAAATATTTTTTTTGTTTCGAAAAAAGGAAATGGTTAAATTCTTTGTACCGAATAACGTCGAATATTCACGAGAGAGGGCAGACACGTGGAAACGAAATCAAAAACCGAAAAGGCGTAGCGTTACGAAAATAAAAAGCACGCAGCAAGGTTATGCCGGTCGTGAAAGTCGCGCGGCGCGTTGAAATTTCGACGAGACTGTTGCGTCTCCTTGATTTTTCGTCTTGGAGTCACGCAAGCAAGGTCACGCCTGGAGCGCGCGCGGCCTCTTCTTCGGCGCGCGCAACCCGGGCCCTCGCGGGGCTCTGCCGCGGAAAAAGCGCACGGCCAGTTACGCGCGATTTTAATAAACCCCCGGCGGATCAATAATCCCCCAAATTCACGGCGCGCCAATCATTTATCCCGGCCCCGCATTCCATTGATTTTCCGCTGTTCAGCCTTGCTTCTGGCCGCGCGGCCGCAAATTATTATTAACCTCGCCGTCTGGCCGCGTTCGCGACCGAGCATTTTTCCATCTTCAATGTTTCGCCATTTTCTTTTTCAGCTTTGCTTTTATCCTAGGTGAAAGTTACTTTTTTTATAACATTCCTTCCCGTGGAACTCTATGACGACAGCGACTGTTCGGGATTCAGATTTGTTTAGATCGGTTGACTAGAAACAACAATTGTTGGTATAATAATAAAGAAAACGTCGATATGGGAACAGTCGAGTCAGGATAAGGAACAGTTAGCAGCGAAGCCAGTACTGCTCGAGGCGATCGAGCAAGGACGGTGCCGCTATTGGCGCGCACGTCTTCGTCGATGTTCGCGTCTATTCGAAAAACATCGCTCTTTCGAAAACGCGACTCCTGGGCGCTTTCGGCACCTTTTGCGACACCTTTTTCGGAGACGTTGCTCCACGAGGCCACGTTCGGCCTCTCAATAATAGATGGCGTTACCTGCAAAGGCGCCATCTATTATTGCCGCGTCCATTTCAGAAACCGCAAACTCTTGGGAAAAGACGAAATCCAAAATCTGAACCCGAAGCAAAAGGCCCCGTTACGTAAATGTTTCTTGAACGTTCGGGGAACGCTCTCGAGAATCGAGCGAACGTTTCTCCTACGACGAGAGAATTGATCGTACGTGAGTGTTGTTTTCGAGGAAGGCAAATGCCTTGCTGAAAACAAACACTTGAGCAGAAATAAACAATTTGGTTCGACATTTCGAGGAGGATAAAAGAGGATGGGGTCTGGAATAATTTTTAGACCCAAGAGGGTGGGTAGGTGAGAGTTGGCGTAAGTCAATCGAGAGTTTGGAGGAGTTTGGAGGGGGTGACGCAGTTTTTGATGAAATCCGGCGATCGCTCTCATTATCCCGGTGTAGCTAAGTACTGCGGAATATAGTACGATGAGATATTGCATTCTCGTTTCTTGTGTAGTCGAGTTGTGGCCACACCTTTCACCAACACCCGACCTAAGCTGGCCTAACTGCGAGCCTAGCTGCGGTACCCTCGTCAAACGCCGACTAACAGTAAAGTCTTCGTCTTTTATCTATCACGCAACCACTTGCTCTGAAATTCGTACCGTGGGCACCGGCTAATCAGATAGCTGCGTTTAGCAGTGTGTCGAACGTCAAAGTCACATTATACGAATGAATAAATTAACAAAAACGATAATTTAAGTGGGAAGGGGGAAGAGGGAAAATAAAATGAGGACAAAATGGCAAGAGTCGCGAAACAAAATACTGTATTGGGCCGCAATTCGAGAGGGAAACTTCGCCTTATAACCCTTTATCAAAATTAATACACTCGCGGCAACATTTGAAATGTTTAATCAAACTTTCCATTCAATAACATTACATTACTCTCAGTTACGCTACTCTGACTTGGAGGCGTCGCATATATAAAATGAAAAAAACATAAATCAATTGAAAGACCTCTTAATTGAAAGAACTATTATTTAATTATAACATATTTATAGAACAATTTGGGAAAATAATGTTCCATGTACGCTTTGAGCATTTATGATGTAGATGGCGTATTGACGAATCTCAGATCCGAAGTCTATGAATCGAATTTAACAGATTTTTGCCTTGCGATGAACTTGTTGCGTATCTCTTTGTTTTGATGCGTCTCGTTCATATTCCTTGTTTATTTATCGTGGACAAAGGGCAAGGCCTAGTGACAGTGCGCTACGCTGTGTGTAGATTTGCTGAACGTCGTATTATTATGCGCAGATCACGGAATAAGAACAGGACTCGAGTGAGCGACTTGTTTCCGAGTGCAGGGATGCTTCCCGGATCGTTCGGCATGAGGTTGCGGGAGAAATTGTATTAGTAATGGGGGAGAATCTCTGATTGGGGGTCGCTCCATTTATCGCGATCCGGCATAAGATTTCAGTCAAGTTTCACTTGCTCGGAGGTAGATTGATCTGCAAAATAGAATAGATTTTGAGCGTGTTACCAAACACCACATTTTTCTAACATTTCATACCAGCTGAATGTAAAAAGTCTTCAAAATTATGGATATTTCTTTCTATTACTCAGAAAAAATCTGTGAAACTATAGAGTCTTCAAAGAGGTGAATTAAAAGATTTTTTCAATTTCAAAAATCGCCGATATATCCACACCCCCTGTTCGTGCCAGTGCCCTCGAAAATATTCGCTCATTCTACTTTTCCTCGGAATGATCGAGTCCGATAATCCGATTAAAACTGTTTCGCGCGCGATAAAAATCGGAAGATCGATAGAGCAGCAACAAACTGTTTCCCACTCTATCCTGGGCCGTTAGCGCTGCAACAGTCCGCTATGTTATGGGCCGTGACAGGGCTTTGGGGCTGCATTGTTCCGCGCGCTCCGGCTAAACTCGGCGGACCCTCACCCTGCGCGCTCGAGGGAACCCTCGAACGCCGCCTGGCTGGCCTGATGTCGGCTTTTATACGCCGGGGGTCGTCGCCGTTCTTTTGTCACCCGGGCACCCTGATACTGCGCCGCTTTTTTTGAATTTCCCGCGCTCGCGACTCCACGAGCCAATCCGCGAGCTACTGCAATTAGACTAATGCAATTATAACGCTGTCTATGGTTTTATATTACTCCGGCGAATGAAGCGTTGCGAGTTGCCGAAGTTGCGCCAATGGAGCCGTTGCATTGGTTTAATTAAGAAATTCACTTAATCCGGTTGCGCCGATCGAACGAGGCGCAATGAATGGGACACGCCGGATCTTTGTGTGTGTTTCGAAATAAATCAATTGTAGGGCCAAGTTACGGCGAGAGAAGGCTCGCGGGGAAAAATACAGAAGTCGGGTCAAGGCTAATTGGGAATTTGCATTTTGAAATACATTTCGGGAGGTGTAGAACAGTTGTAGAGATGAGCAATGTTGACAGATAAAAGTCAGGTTGAAGGGAAGAGCAAATTTGAATTGGTTATACTGTATTAGGGTGTATAGGAAAATTTAGATTGAGTCGGCTGGGGCAGAAATTGAAGTTACTAATCAGGATCAGAAAAGTTACATTTTTGGTATAGAATTGCAAAGTAAGATTTTAGGCCCACGTAAAAATTCGATGTCTCTTCAAGAGCTCTTCTAATTGAGTTTAACCAAAACTATTTTTCAACCAAAGATGTGCTCAATATTACATTAAGTCAAGCGTAAACATTAATTTATAAAAATTCAATTTATGGGTTTTTCAATTTATGGGTCCACATTTTTAGTTAATTATAGTCTGCTATCAAACATTTACCCTACTGAACGTACAAGAATTAAAAATGTTTTAAACGACGCTGAAAATTGGGCGGAAATAACCTGAATCTGAATCTAGATCTGAAGGAATAATCTGAATCTAAATATTTTATTTATTTAGCTAAAAAATAGAATATTATTTCTCTATTTCGCAGGGAAAGTTGTTGGCTATGAAAACATGCAGCAATTTTTCCGTTATTGTATATAATTTTAGATTAATGTGCATATATATAAAACTGTAAATATATAATTTTAAAATGCAGATTTTCTGATAAAAACTACGTTTTTCCTCAGATTTTAGATGAAGAAAGGTTTACAAAAGATCCGTTCAAACATAGTTACAAACTATCACTATTATCTTTTATCACCAGAGAAACTCACTATGATCAGCTTTTCGAAAATACTGCGTCATTTGTTAACATGTTGAGAAAAACTACTTTTGGTTCGAAATGGCCAATTCAAACCATTTAAAATCACCTTAATTGGAGAGCTGACGATTAATCAATTTTAATCGAATAATCAATATTTTTTCGATAATTTGAAAAAAATGTATTTCAAAATATGTTGAATATCAAACGGAAAGATACAAAGAAACATGTTTCATTTTATTCGCTTTTTTAGTTCGTATATTACAAAAATGTTGTATGAATTTGTACGTTTATTCCTCAATTTTGTTCAAAGATGATTTATTATTAGTATTATCACACAACATCGTAAAAAGCAGATGTTTATTCAAATAAAAAAGTAATATTTGAACAAATAATTTCATTCAACCCTTCATTTAATTTTTTACACGCATTTTATTAAACACAATTTATTTTTCACTCAATTATTTAAGTATTCAACAAAAAACATCTCCAATGATACAAAACGTTATCAGCGCATTTACCTTTTGTATAACATCGCTTAGACCTAATTTTAGAATTATCCAAATTTTCCGCTGTCGTACATTTACAATACTGTACATTGATCATTTTCCTTTTGAAACATTTGCGTGCGAATTGTCACTCGAATAAATTACAGTAAATATACTAGTAAATACATAATTCAACAATGTATCTTTTACTTTCCGATCTTCACAGAAAATCATATTTTCTGCAACGAATTACTACGTTATCGTAAATGCAATAGAACTGTACTTTAACAAAACATTTTTGCGTACACAATCCTTGACAAAGAATCATTGTATCGCGCGAATGTCATTATTCCGAATCTATCGTCGGTTTTAATTGATCGGTAATTTTTTTGTTCAAATTTTCCCAAAAACCTTTTTTCCTCTCAGACTTTTTCCGTCGTGAATGCGCGACGAAAATGCATTTCTACGACAATTCTCGGAAGCTTTGTGACAGAACGGACGTCGAAATTTCGACCCTCGTCAGCAGCAAGTTTACGAAAGCGCTTTTTATCTACCTGGGTGCGGCCCGGGGCCCGATTCCGGTCGCAGGTAAGACGCGCGGCATAAAAGAAAAGCGTCCGGGCCGCAGTATTGTCTCCGCCGAATCGACCAAAAATCGCCTAGAACATCGTCCGAAAATGTGTTGACGCGGCGAACGTGACTCGGAATTAATCGGGGATATTACGCGCGGCGCTTTTTTCGTCCTGAAAGTGGGTCCGAAAAGTCGCATTTTCGCTACACAACAAATTTCATCTCGAAAAAAAAAAAAAAAAAAAGTTTAACGACATGAACTGCCGGAATCGCAATAGCTTTGTTCAGATTCGCATATAATTGCGGCAATGATATTTCAATCAATTCTATTATCAGGGTGTACTGCGAAGCTTGATAGGTGAAAATAAAGGATGAGGATGTGCGTAGAGGAAGATATATAAAATGGTCAGAAGGTACGCAGGCGAAGGGGAGAACGAATCTCCGGTCTCCCACACGCAAGGGTGCCCGCACAGTCTGCCATATGGCCCCCCTATTTTTTAACCACCCCTGTTCGCTCGCTACAGTTCATACGCAGCGCCGATGTCAGAGAAACTGTCCCTTCGCTTTATCGACGGAACTCACCTCTTTGCCGACTCAATTTTATTTCGAAGGGAATCGCGTTACGAGTAGGGATTCAGATGAAAATGACGAGTTCCGTGGAAATGTTCCGTGGGTAATGTCGATTAGCTTTCAATAAATAATCGAATAATACAAAGAATTGGTACGAGGGTTTTGCGCATTTTTATCCGGTTAATTGGGTGTGGGGCAAAGCAAAAATACATCTGAAAGGGAATCCATTGTTTTGATAGACATATTGTGCAAGAAAATCAGAACTGTATTAGTTGTTACTCGTAAAAAATGTACGTAACTGTTACATGAATGATATATGACTATCGTGAAAAATATGAATAAAATTGCATTTGATATAATTGTGGTTTTGAGGAAAAACCAGTTAAGTCACATTTTGGACAAATATAAGTTAAGTGCAGAAATTAATATTTTTTTTATCTATTGTCATTTGGCAATGAAAACTAAATGTAATATTATGAAGTTGAACAAGATTGCCAACTTTTATTTGGCGTTAGAAAAAGTATCCAATAAAAATAAAGAAAGTTTGTTCGGAGATTCACAAATTTACTTTTGAATCTTTAAACGTATTATATCTCAAAATTATATCTCAATATCGTAACGTAGCTGGTTTTGCTCAAAACCACAGATATGATATATCCTGTTGGAGTATGTGTCGAATATAAGTACTGTTGGCGCAGATATAATTCCATGTTCGTTCTTGAGGAGTTGCCGAGCCCGAATTTTGAATCGGCTGGAGAATAAGTTGTTCGTGTCTCGATAATATTTCGAAACTTAGCTTAATTTGACGCATCACTTCCACGGCGTTTGCGTGGACAAAAGCCGCGGAAAATGGGTCACACTTGATTCCCCGGCGGGTCTCCTTCGTCGGAAAAGCCGTTTCGTAAGCGGGGAAAATCGAACAAAGGGTCGACGGGGCGGCGGATTCGAGATGAACGGTCGGACCCATGGGAGAGTGGAAAGTCTGAAAGTGTCTTCGAAGGTCTGAAAAGGTTGCTGGAGAGGTCGGAAAAGTCTGCATTTTGAAAGTATCTCGAAAACGTGTGAATATTTCTACCGTACAATACTTATGTATATCAAAGTAATAAAACATTTTTTAATTTATGAAATGTTTAAATTTGTTTTATTATTTATAGAATAATAACGAAATTGTATTTTATTTGTACTTCATTGAAGTAGTATTTAAAGTTTGTAAGCTTTACGAAATTTAATTTTATTATGAACTATAACAAGGAATCTACTTTGTTGTAAAAATTAATGCACTCAAAAGCTACTTCTTAACTTTCCAGTTGTATACTGCAAAAGTATTCATGCGGGAAAAGGATTGATAATCAGAAAGAATCAGATTAATATTAAAATTAATAAGCAGAAAAAACGTAACACGATGATGCATAAAATATATACATTCCGTTTGCACAAATATGTCAACCGAACACCGCTCGCAGCGCCTCGAGAAGTACCCGCCGAAAGAAAGTTATCACGTAGAATAGACCTCAATTCGGAAAAGCGCGGGAACAATGCCGGTTAAGAACATTATGCTGCGCCTACTCCCCGATCTTTAATGCGACTAATTCGCGGACCAAACCGAAAAACTCCAGCGAAAATTATACAAAAACGCGTAGAATAACTTTTTTCTGTCACCTCAAAAATATCAAATTAAAATCAATTTCCAAACAGTATAATTGTCTCAAATATGTTTCTTTTATTCTTGATATTTTGCCGAAAAAATGGCTAAGAATAGGAAGGATAAAGCTTGCAAATTAAATAAATCCAAAAGTGTACAATATTCTCTTGGAAAACAGTCGCTGAAATCGACTAAAACAGTACAGACTCAAACTATTTCGATAATTATTTATCCGCAGTCAATTTTCTCATGTCTATCTCATTTTTAAGGTTAAGTTGATTTTCAGAATGATATAAATAAGGATCGTCCGTACGGCGGGACGCGCGGGCGGCGGAAATGCGAAAAAGAGGATGAAAAAAAGATAGAAATGGAGTGCGCGCGCGTTTCTTCGTTCGTGCGGTAGCGGGCGCAGCTGGCGAGTCCCCTTTCGAAAATAACACACGGCCGACTGACGTCATGGCATTGCCGTCGTGGCGCAGCAACACGCAGACAACCTCATGGCCTTAAAGTAGCACTAACTAACCGACCAATATCGAGAAAGAGAGAGAGACTGTTTTATCTTCGGGTCTCCGCATATAACGCGCCAGACTCGCCGCTCGCTTGCGTGCTTATATATATATATGCATACATATATATATATTTCATTACAAAGTCCCGGTGTGCGTTGCGCCGCGGATTTCAGTCGCGAGGAACTTTATTTATCGACTTTTTGCGATCGCGATCATTTTAAAGGGAGGGCGAAGGAAGAATAAGAAGCAAGTTTAAGGGGAGCTTGGACAGGGTGCGCCGAAGCCAAAGCTTTTCGGTTATTTTCGAAAGAGAGAGGGAGAAAGAGGGAGAGAGAGAGAGCGAGAGCAATTTTGGCCTGAGTAAAGGAGAAGGAAGTGACGTGTTGAAAGTTGGTGGGATTGGCTGGGCGGTTGAATGTGACGAGTTGAGTTTGAGTTTGAGAAATAAATTATAATGGAAACTGTAAAAGGGTTCTAAAAATAGATGAAATGTATTGAGTTAAAAATTAAATGTTTATACGTTATTTAATTAATATTCTTAGAGAATTTTAAACATTCTCGTTTGTAAAATTATTTTTTGTTTTTACAAAAAACAAATTTTTGTATATGTTAGTTTATTTGTTAAGTTACGTTTATAGTTTAAAATGACACGCAAACAAATGTTGTATAAATAACTGACTTAGTTTGACACAGCTTCTCAAATTATAAAATATTAATTTTGAGTGCACAAAAAATATACGGTCTGATCTTAATAATTTTAGAACTATTTATCAACCGCATATAACAATTCTAAATGTTATCACCATTCAAAAGTAACAATCAACTCACTTGTTGTCTCAAAAATCTCATTTTGTGAACAGTTATTATTGGCGTATATTAACCTGATATGAAATCTGATCGATCATTATTTTTTATTTAAATTTTATCTAAAAATGATCAACGAAAGTTTGTTTCTAATATTCTGTATCTCTATCAAGTGAAATCAACCACTGAAAAATAATGAAATTCGTTTCATTCTATAGAGATTTTACTTCACAACACCTCTTTTTAAATAAATCATCTCATTTTGAGGACTCTTTTTGCATTAAAAAATACTAAAACATGTCATATTTGTTTCAAATCATCGACTGAATAAGCCAATTTATGTCTGTTCCTATCAACGCAACATTTTGACTAGAAAAATGTTGTCCCTATTTAAAAATGTTGTAATAGTCTTAAAAATACTAACGTTAGGAAAATATCGATTGCAGCGCGGAACTGTGAAATTCTTATTTAATTAGTGAAAATCCATTGTTTCACATTCGCGATAATGGAGCATTTTAAATGGCACAATTGGTGATTTTCAAATCTATTTTCCTGACAATCCATTTCCTGCTGTTATTACATACATTTAAGGTAACTACACATTTGACATTGTTGGACAAAAACTGCCGAAAAATAAATACGATATTATATTCCCCAATAGCACAAAATAATTTCTACATATATGAAAAAAGTACGAAGTACATAATTAATGTAGCATAAAGAAAAGTTAGAAAATAGGGGAGAGTCTAGTAACTTGGGTAGTCGAACTGAACGCGTCCATGTTTAACTTAACATGTCGGGGTTCGTTCGATTGTCTGGGCCCAAGTTACCCGACTCTCCCCTACTGTATATGTTTTATACATTTTTATAAATATTTATTTGCACAATAATTTACCACAAATATTTACAAAATATTTTCTAAATATTATGCGCTCTTATGGATACTTTGTACATTAACACTTTAAACTCCCAAACGTACCTATGCGTTTTACTGAGGACATAGACAACGCTATTGGGGTCTGACATGGAGGCGTGGCTTATCAAAATAGAACAAATTTTCACATTTTGTATTGAAATTTGATACATAAAATAAATTGCACAGCGGTATTGTACTTTAATTTAATGAAATTTGTTTTAATTCTGATGTAGTTACTGTGAAAAATGGAAAATATGGGGAGAATAGTTCCGATCCAGATGGCGCGTCGAAGCAGGTCAGATCCCAATACGCATTATATAGGTTAGAAAGCGGACCAAAATAGTCACATTATCTCATCCACACAACTATACTAGTGGTGATTTGTGGTTCTGAAAGTTTAGAGTGTTGATAGAAAAAGAAGCTAGTCCTATATGTGTCTCTACTGTTTCTGACTGTTCTTCTCCAAAATTGTCATCAAAGTGAAAGGTAACTTCTCAAGTGATTACAATAAATCTTACAGACATAGAGAAAAGATATTTGCAATTACCTGAAATTACTTATATTTGATGTATCTTTGATTCAGTTGAAGGAAAAAAATCCATCATATTAGTCAATGATGGTTAAATGAATGTATATGTCCATATACACTGTAAGCTCAGTTGTGTAAAATTACGTGATATATCACGTAATTCAGTTGCCATACATCTTATGAAATTTTACGTAAAAATGAAAAATTTCGTAAAAATTACGTAACGGTTTACTTGAACAACGGAAAGTTCCATAAAAATTACAATTCCATTTAGTAAAAATCATGCACAAGTTCGGTTTTTGCGTTATTTTATATGATATTATGATAAAAATCTAGTGTTGTTTACACTACGATTTTACAGTGTACGTTTTATATTTCCATCTAGCAATTGAAAAAATGAATCATACGGTCAGCAACTTGTTAAAACATTTACATATATGTAAAGATTCTTATGTAAAGAGTCGTACAGAAGTTCTATTTCCAGTGACTGTTGAGATAGATTAGTGAGGCAAATCTTTTGAACAAGTTTTTACATATAAAGACTTTGGCTGAGTGGTTATATTTGTCGACTGACCAATCGTAGGTGACGAGTACGAATCCCAGCTAAGGCATAGTTTTATCCTTGAATCGAATTATAAAAATATTAAGTATAAGTAATTTCCAGCCAGAATTATTTTCAAAAAAGGTTCAAAATTGTTTTTGTTATTGCAATTGTGATTTGAACTTCATTTTCATGATCTGCAGATGGTGTTTGAACTAATCGTACATAGAAAAATAAAGTAGCAGATTTATTGGGCAATGTAAAAACTGCTGAACTTAAAGTACTCTAGTTTATATAGAACTTAAAATACTATATAAACTTATAATCTGTTATTAATTACTAGACTTTTTTTGTAAACTACAGTAAATTTTCAGTATTTTTTACAAAACTTTTAGTTAAACTTACCAGAGTTGGGTAAAACTGACTATACGTTGAATGTCTTCTGTTTCATTGACTTGTACAACTTGGTTTTTAACAGTTTAGTAAAATTTGATAGAATATTTTTCTATGTATATACTTTAGGACAATTTGCCATGTTTTTTATGTTATCTTTGTATGTCACGAATGTCTTACTAACTGCAAAACGAACTAATGAATCTAAACATTAACTGTAACTTTTTCACTTGATCAATGAGAACAACATTTTTGAGAATTTAGACAAAAATCTACAATTCTGCGTACTTTCTTTGAACTTTTCAAAAAAATAAAATAAATAAATAAAACTTGCTTAATAAATTAATATTTAAATAAATTAATATAACTCTGAAAATTTTAAAACATCATATGATTGTTTTGACATTGATGTCCATGACATTGTTTTGACATCGCTGTGATACTGCTGTGATACCGCTGTCATATCACCCTGAATCGAAAACAAATCACCTTAATAAATGGCAGTGAACCAGATTACAACAAAAAACAGGTCTTCCCTCCCAACAAACCAAAATAAACAACCCATCCACAACAGCCGCTGTCAACATTACTCTTTGTTTAGCACAAACTCTCAACTTGAGCCAAACTAGTCCGTAACTTGACTGGGGGCGCGATTTTTCCACTTCATTTCTTCCAATTGAAAACAATCCCCCACCCGGGCTGAAAGAGCAGAAAACAAAACACCTTATCAGTGTCCCTCCCCTGCAACCTTCGCCTGCAAAGTTCGGTGGAAATGAGTCGGCTTTCACAGACGCGTCCTTCTCTTTCTTCTCGCGCGTCGCGCCGGCTTTTGAGTTTGATTTACGAGCAGTTAAAAGCCGTGCATTCTGCGCGACTGCTAATCCGTTACACGGGCCCCAGCCGGCCGGGCCGCCGATTCAACAAGTGCCCGCGGTGCCATTAATGCCGCGCACTGCAGCGCTCCCCGTTATGACCGCCGGGGCTCTTACGGCGCCGCGCGGCGGATGCAAATTTTAGGCCGGAACGGTAGCGCGCGAGTCGACCATCGATCGCCGCGACCTCACGCTTCCTTCCTTGTTTACCGCCGCCGCCGGCCGACCCGCGCCAACTTGTGAAACATGTCAACATTTCGGCCGCCGGCTCGCGGCCACGTGCGACATCATCCTTTGCTCCCCGATACGGGACACCGCGCGCCCCAAACGAATGCATAACAACCTCCACGCTCCAAGGGCTTTCAAGACGATCTTTTCCTTCATTAGTATTGCAAATCAAGGTTTCGTGCCCTAGATCCCAGGAAAGGAGAAATGTACTCCCGATATTGAGAATATGGTTCCTACTGATGACCCAATATATTCTTACTTTTACTAGGGAAGCCATATTACCAATGAGAAAGAGTAAAAAGATATTTCCAGAGTATGCAGAATATGTTGGGAATATATTCGGGTTATACTGGAAATATATTTTTATATTCATTGGGTATATATGGCCAATATATTCCTGCTTTTACTAGGTGATTACTTTCAAGAGAGGCTTTGTCGATTTCATATATATCAGTTAATTCGCAGTTAAATCAAACTACCCGTTTAAGATACCCGAGAAAAAATTGCCCATAATATTCCCTAAGACTGCTAATACTGTGGTTTACACATGACGGTCCTAAAAAAAATGTTTGTCCTAGACAATGAAAGATAGTAATATGTGGACAAAATTAAAAACGTTGTACAGTAGACATTCCAGTTGTCTAACCAAATGTTAGAGAAAGTGATTGTTAGGAATTATAATTTTATTGACGTCTACAATTCTAAATACATTTTGTTTGAACTTCTAAACTAAGGTTTTATCATAAAGATTTTAGAGGTCTTAAGATGGGATATAAGGCATTGCAGTTTCTTAGAATTGTAATATAGCATGAGTACTGACTAATAAATATTAGAGGAATTTTGTTTCGTGTAGATTTTAATAGGCAAGATTCATTTTTTAAATTTAAATTATTTTAGTTTTGAATGATAGAAACCATATAAATGGCAACACAAAACAATATTGTTAGGAGATTTAAGTGCTTAAACCACTGTTTTCGCTTTACTGGATTCACTTTTTTATACGAACACTGTAGTGTAGAGATAGTCATGCCGAGAAAGTTACTTCTTAAAGCGTTCTAGAATGTATACTTTTATGAGATAATGTTTGACTGGAAGACATTCTAATTGTTTAAAACGAAATTTGGCTCATTTTTAAATTTTTCATCATTTTTTAAGGGGCGACCCTACCCTAAGTTATCTAAAAATGAGCAATTTCAGTGAATTTTGTTTAAAATTTGTTTGGTATGCTGTTTTAACAAATTTGGAAAAATTGAACATAGTCAAAAATTTCATATTTGTCGTAAAATTAACGAAATGGCGACATTTGAAAAAAGTTTCAATTTTCAAATTTGTTATTAAAGCATGCATAAAAAATAAGAAGTTGAAATGTCCAACAAATCCTATGCTTCCGCCTAGATAATTCATTTAGGCAGAAAAGAACAGCAAAACTGACTGAATAGTTTCCAAGAAAGGTCTTGAACAAGGTAAAAAAATATGGTTTCGAGAAGGACGAGTTTAAAGATTTGAGTTATGTATTACACCTGCCCGGACTCACTCCCCTATTTCACGGTGTGTCGTCATAAACTCTTTGTATGTACAAATGGAATTTTACCACAACATTCTAAAAAGTACAAGAATGTTGTGGTAAATGCACAACATTTCGAATGCATAAACATTTTTTTGCATTCGTAAAGGCAAAAAAAATTTTTTCGTTTTTTGATAAATTGGGGTGGGGTCGCCTTTTAAGGACCCTGATACAAGAATTCCGGGCAAAGCCATATATAAATGCGTTTATCATGTTGAATTGTAACGTTGTACTCAATGATCTATCAATAGACCCATTTGATCAATAAATTTTGAAATTCAAAATGATTCTAATGGATTCGTCTCTTTACAAATATGTAAAATAGTTTGGTTCAATGTAAATGTAAGGTACTCTTACTTATAAAATATTCTCTTTCAAGCTTAACAAGCTTTTACATGTTTCAGTTAATAGAATGCAATAATTTATTATTTATTTTGTTTGATGGTATTATTAACATTAAATACTATTAAATGAAATGAATATATACTCTTAAAAAACTTGAACGTACAGGTGCTTTAGACAAATTAAAATTTAGATTAACCTATGGGGACTAGTAAGATAGTGAGACGCCATCTCTAGGTTTTTACTAAAAACGATGTCATACGAATGGTATTTACTTGAATTGGTATATTACTTGGACAATATTAGGATACAATACCGTATAGTATAGGATACCATGTTAACGAATTCATACACTATTCAAGTCAGTTCACAAAATCGTTTAATGTTTTTGTTCCTTAATATCGAAATGTCGATTTGCCATAACATTACCCGTGGAATTTTGTTCCTTCTACCGGTAAAAGAAATTGTAACATTTACCGTTATTTACAATGGATGCACAGTTAAAATATCAAATACATTTATCCCATTACACATATAGGATTCTTATTGAATGTACAACCATTAAAAACTATTTGTTTTGTATCACTATTGACAGAAGTACTAGTTTACCTGCAATTAACTTTTTAATTGGATCCCATTGTCTTCTATTGGTCTACAGGTAGTGGCTACCTATTTAAGCCATTTAGGTTCCGAATGTGCCATTCACAAGTGGTTTTCAAGAGAATTCTTGCATTAGGGGGTCATCCTATGAAAATGGGCCGAATATCTTTTTGGAAAAATTGTTATTTAATATTTTGTTACTTTCATATGCATATTTCAATGTAGTATAGGTAGATTGGTGAAAAGCAGTATGAAAGTTCTGCAAACGAGATCTAAATCGGTTGAAAATAAATCTTCAAATAACATCTCTGATAAGTACCGAAGGTCCATCATAACAATACTCTGCTCTAAAACATTTTTTTGTCCGCATTCTCTCACCTTTCCAAATTATCATTTCGCATAAATCGCAGTCAGCTATTAATAAAGCCGATTCAAATTTACATAAACCCTCGAACAATTGGGGCTTTCCCCATTAGTTCGACCAAAAAACAACAAAATAAAGCGAATTCGAATTGCGCTTATTTTCTGTGCAAACTCATATCTGCTGCCACGCGTGCCCTTGCTCTGCGCCTAATAGCGCTCGCGAAACGAAAACAAACAAACGCGAGTCGCGTTGAATCCGTGCACGCGCAACTCTTGGTGTCATTTCAAAGGCCGTTATCGCTCGGCAAGTGTCATAAGCGTGAAGAAGCACGTGGGTTCCGGGGAATAAGTGCGACCACTGGCGCCATCTGCCGGGGCGTCCCGCGATCTGGCCAAGCATTGGCGGGACTTTCGAATCGCCCGGGGTCACGGAGCGCGAGATGGGAGCCAGCACAATTACTCGCTTACTTTCACCACGTCGAACTTCTTTTACGCAGCGAAAAATCATTGCTAGATCTATGCGTGCGTGTATGTTTGAGTGAGTGTTAGTGTGTTTGTTGTGTGTGGGTGGGTGTGGGAGTGTATGTGCAGATAACCGTGAAGCTTACAATAATCTCAAGAATATTGTGACAGTGTTGACGACTGAGGAGAAAAGATGTTCTGGGGACTTGGATGTGGGATTTGGGTTTCTTTTACACATATTTTTCGAACATTTGTAATTAATACTGTGGTTTTAATCAACTTTGTTATTTAATTGTACAAGTTATCTTTAAATCTACAACTATATTTTATGTTTTATTATTTTCCAAGGACATCAGTGTAATGTTGTTTTATGTACACATTCACATATTTTTTATGAAGATGTCAATTCGAATACTGATACTTTATTCGATGTAAACTTGTATAGCTTAAATATACATTTTTATTTTATGGTAGTCAATTTTCTCTCTTCATCCCGAGATTGTAAAAGTACATGATAATATCTGCAAGACACGAAGAGTTGTTCTATAACCTACAGAATAAGAATCGTATAAGAATCGTTCAGAAAACCGATGAAAAGATCACTGAAGATCATCCCTCTCCTGATTGGTTGGTTTATGTCATTGCTATTGTCAATGCAAAACGAAATCAAACGCAGATTCTAAATTGCACGAGAGATAAGTCTCGCGCCTTGTTATGCATTGTGATAATGGGAGATAAAGCGAGTGATATTCGAGCGTCGCGGGAAATTCGAAGGTCGCGGGAAGAGGCCCGTCCTGCCGGGATAGGGAAGCCTAAGTTATGGGGGAGTACGTTTTATAAGGGTCCCTCATGCCGACCGATTTGCTAAGATGAGTAACCGCTTCTTTCTTCAGGCGGCCGCGTCTTCTCTATTTATCCGTTTTAAACGATGACTTTTTCAATCGGAAGAGGGGGCGCCCTGACGTCATCCTCGACGAACCGACTTTCTGACTCACGTCCTCACCAACTGCTGAAACTGAAATCTTGATATCTTTGTATCGCCGTTATGATCGTGAAATCATTTTTCAGTCTTCTCACGCGTCTTTTTTCTTTTTCAAATGTTTCGCTCAGAAAACTGCATAACCTAATTTTGTTCGTATGTAAAAAATAGGAAACCGAATTCATAAATTCTCTAAAATAAGCGAAACCGTAATTGTTTAAAAGACCACCTACATTACCGGAAACAACATTATTTGTCTTGTTCAAGCCGAAAGACTTAAAAATCAATAACAAAAATAACACAAAATCAACCTTTTTAGACATCCTTTTTTAAATCTAAAATAGTCCTTAAACTACAGTTTAACTGAAAAATAAAATTCCTCTTAGTTGCAGGAGTAAACAAAAGTAGTTCTTGTTTTCCCTGAAACTTTATCAGTGCGTTCCTCGAACTTAACCTAGAATGCATAGACCGAGGTTCGAGAGACACGTTAAACGTTGATTCGGCCTTGTTTCGGCGTTAGCCGCGTTGTCCAACGCAATATATTCTTATCAGCCGAACGGTCGATGGCTATTTAATGAGCGTTCTAACAATAACCGTCATTTAACGCAGCATATCGCAATAGCAATGAATAACGGTGCCATTAGCGCCACCTGCGGCGCGGGCCAAGTTTTTGAACTCACGGGAGAAAAATGTGCGAAACTGGCGTGCGTTGTTGACAAACTGTTGCTCGCGGCAATCAGCCGAAAGTCGTGTCCGAGGCGAGTCAGGTGAGCGCCATTATTCATCGAAAAATGCCTCGTGGCCGATAGATTTCGGGCGGCGGTTATCAAAATGTTATCTGCGACTCGTTACGACAAACTATTTGTCGGACATTAAACAAGAATTAGCCGGCGCGTTTTGAAATGAGGCCCGTGGCACTGTTGACACCGAAATCGCTTTCCACGGGACAAAGTCAATAGATTCGTCAACGAGGCTGGTCGCGGCTGAGGTGAGCTGCTTTTTGTTTTCGACGACTTTCAAATTCGACAAGGCGATGTTTTCCAACTTTTTACGCGCGCGCTGTCAAGTAAACAATGCGCGGACCACTTGTTTGTTTTCGCCCGCGGTTATTGATTCGCTCTGCGTTTGTGTGAAATTGAGATTGATCAATTGGGTAAATGTTAGACAGAGTAGATTTTACGAGGAGGAAGCACAGTCAAGTGGTGTGTAGTCCAGGGGTGTGACAGTGACGCTTCCAATTTCAGCATGCAAGTTCACGATTCAGCAATTACTTTGTCATTTTTCATGTCGATTTCCTGGAGACTTCAATCGAGGTGCCATCGAATCTTATGATTTACTTAATCACGGAGATTGTGGTATTTCGAGGCAAATTGGTTGGTCTTACAACTGTCTAGACTAAATAAGTTTCTATAAATTACATACCTCAACTTATTTGAGCTCCGATGTACATGGTGGTATGTCGATTGTTGCGTGCTTGTGAGGAAAATTGTCTGCAACCCTTTTGATAGAAATATATGCAATACAATAAAGTTTGGTAGGCGTGAAATGCGAGAACACCAGAAATTGAAAAAAATGTATAGGAAAATATATGAAATTTATTTTTGGTATGGGGGAAGAAAAATAAAATTAAATTATTACACAATTTTCTGATTGTAAATCTGTTAAATGTAGACAAATGTACAAATTATCCTTCAATAACAATTTATAGTTTGTTTTTACATTAATTTTTTGAAAATGTACATTTTTTGAAACTGTAATAAAAATAATTTATGAAATCCCTTTCTTTTATTTAAAATGTACATGCAAAAGACGTGACACCACTGGGCTGTGCATTGCACACTAATCAGTGGTCTTAATAAAATTTCACCCTACACACCACTGAGTAGTGTGCAGCGCACTGCAGAGCGGCGTCACATCTTTTGCGTGTACAGAAAATGTACAGGATTTATTAACCCTCTATCCGGAATCACTTATCCCCTCTACTCGCATGGATTTCGCGCCATTTAAGTTTGAGGTTATGTTTATATAACCTCAATCGTCGAATGCACTGATGAATCCATGCGACGCGCGCAACTGTTCACACACATTTAAAGATATTCAAACCGATTAGTCAACTCCCTCTTCTTTCACAACAAGACGGTTTCGGGCGCTATCCCGGATGGAGGGTTAATAAAAATATGTACACCCTGTACAGACTAAACATCAAAATCATTAAAGTTCAAAAAAAGAAAGATAAACTTTTGAAATATGACAAATAAGAAAATGATTTGGTCGTGAAACTATGAGAAATAACTAATGTTGAAATTGTGCTGTAGGTCATTCGTTTCTTGAGAAGTGAGATTTAACCTTGACGTTTTAAGGTGGTTACATCATGGAGGGCCGTATATTTAGGATGTTTAATAAAATTCTCATAGATTATATAACATTGTGTTTTGAAATACTTTCATTAGACGAAGAGTTTCTTAATATGGTACATGCATTTTTTATGATAAATAGATGATAATAATTAAAAATTAATGTCGTTAATATTATGCTAAAAGTATATAATTGTCCCTTGTTGTGTTATAAAAAATAGTTTCCCAATTTTTAAAGTAATTATTTAAATAGTATATATTTATTTATCAGTATTATGAAAATTAATATTGAAAAATTGATAAAGAACTAACTCAACATTTTCTCACTATCTGAATCCTGAGAATTTGATTAAAATACATGCCTATTATATCTATACACACTCTTTCGCAAATCTTCGGCCTAGAATATCTCTGGTTTTGACCACTGAATTTAGAAGAAAATGTGTAGTTGAAGCAACTGACATGAACAATACCTCATTAGAATTTCATAAAATTTATTTATTTACTTAGGCATTTAACGAACTAGTTCAGTATTTCAATATTTTGATACACCCACCTTACAATTTTTTCTCATACGCCAGTAAAATGTCAATGGTATAGGGGAGTCGGGCTACTTGGGTAGTCAAACTGAACGTGTCCGTGTTTAACTTAACATGTCGGGATACGTTCGATTGGTGCCCAAGTTACCCAACTCTCTCCTACCCCCAAAAACAACAAAATTGGCACCTTAGTGGATGCTTTCAAAGATTTTTAATAGTAAGCTATTTTCATACAACAAGTTTTTTTCTATTCCCTCTATACGTTGCAGTACTTAATGAATGCTAAACATAAATTAAAATTACAAAAAGAACCATTTTCTTACCCAAAAATACATTCCCTCTACTACTAACCAATCCATCACTGCCAAAAATACTAAAACCCTATTTCGATTTGCAGAGTTGTGCAATGATGGGTCTGCAGGCCACGTCCGGAAAACGTAAACTGGAAGGCGGAGTGAGCTGCATGGAGTTCGACATGGACATGGGAGAGAGCCCGTCGAAGCTGGGCCGTGTGGAGGGCAGCTGGTGGGCGATGGAGGAGAGTTACTCGCCGGCCTCGACCACCGGCGGCACCACGACGACGACCACCGCCGCGGTCGCGTCCTCAGCGGTGTCGGGCTCCCCGGCGCCGGGCGCAGCCAG
>JABFPB010000881.1:0-30413 GCA_022817645.1 Ceratoteleas bidentatus
AGTGGTGCGGTACACCACTTAGTTTTCCTTTAGATATAATAGTTTTGTCCAAATGGGATATGATACCTCACAATTACTATATGACACCGTAAAATTTACTCTTAGCTGGTAATTTTTAAAATTTTTTTTAAAATGCAATAAAAAATCCTTATTTTTATTTTTATGATTTCTACGATTTAGTGTATTCTTTTATTCTTTAAATGGTGGTAATAGTCAATAGGTGATTTTTTGGTGTTGGGTGATTGGAATGATTGACTCGGCCCTGGCAGGTAACTCGGCGCACAAAGGCCCCAGAGAAAGCCGGACCGGCGATCCACCCTGGCCGCCAGGTGAGGTTCGTCGACCGCGCGCAGACACAAAAAATGAGATACGGTCGGGATGCCATAAATGCGTCGCTACTTTGCAAGAACAAATAAATGAACATTTTCTTTGTGCCTGGCTACGCTCGGCACGTAAAGCGTGAACGCAGCCAATGCCTCTTAAAGACCTCTCAGCCTTTCATCTTTATTGTGGCGAGAATCACAAAATGACGATGCAACGGGGATGCAACGATCTTGACCCTTTTGTTTCTTGTTTTCGAGCTTACAAATACAATACCGTTTGCGAACTGCTATTTGCATTAAGAAAAACTGTTTCGCCGAAAACAATCTCTATACTTATAACGATTCGTGTTTTCAGACTTCCAAACGATTTCGGGATACGTAACAATGGAATGATGACGCATGCATCATGAATTACACAATATCTTTTATAATCTGGTTTTACATTTGTTTAATTCTAAAGGGAAGTGACGTTATAGTCATGTGTTTAATATGAAATGAATTCCAATTATGGTAAAATGCTGACCCTAAATGGAAAAATATTGGTGTTAAGGAGGTTCTACCACGATTTGTTGTGTGATAAAAGTATTGCATTTATTCGCTTTTTAGTACGGTTACATATAAATCGGCAGACCTAAGCATGCTCTTGTTAAAATTTAATAATCTAACATTTGTTTAAACAACAATTTAAACAATCTAGCAAGAGATCTCTTTCTGATCAATTTCGAGGCTTATTTCCTACCAAAAATACACTCTTCCAATAGTTCAGATTACACCACCAGATGTCACCCTGAAATATCTTAGATCCCAAAATGAACATATATGCGTTTTCATACATGTTCATATTGCATGTTTATACACACTGAATATTTGACCATATATGTTACCATTACTGATAAGAACGGGATTAATGAAAGAAGATAATTGCGTAAAAAGCCGGAAAAGAGGTCCGTGATGAAAATGAAAGAGATTCGGTCTCTTATCCAACTCATTCATCACCGAAAGTCCGTTTCGTAACTATTTTTCGTAATGGCGGCAATGAAATTAATTTGCTCCTCGCTATATTAAAAACAACGAATCCCTGTGCGAGAGCCTTTATCTCGCAACCTCCGAAACCATAATACTCCATTATATCATATTACAAATGCAATTTGCGAAATTGCCTCTCTGACATCAAAAACTCCTTATCTCGACAAGTTCAATTAATTCGATTTAGCGGACAAAAAGGGTCGGTTCATTTGAGTGGCGCTGCGAAGAAATCGCCGCGCCATCGATTTATTTGGCCGGGAAAACGCCCGATGCGTTCGAGCGTGGCGCATTAAATCGCGCTTCATTAAATTCGGCGGGGAGAGCTACCCGCGGAACTTGACGATCTTCTCAATTTACGCAGTCGTAATTTTTGCGAGCTAACAGCCCCGCGATATTTTATAGCGCTTAATTCCTCGTTTAGCAGAAATTCTCGGCGCAGACTGGAAACCGAGTTGGTTTCCATTCTGCGCCGCCGTCATTTTTTGCATTTCATCGTTAGTTATGAACGACAGTAGGGGGCAAAAATGATCAGGCGCTTTTCATTTTGCGAGAAGAAAAACGACCGAATCAATTTCTCGATGTTTGCAGAAGAGTTAATCGTTCACGCGTAAATCACTTTTTTACTCAGCAAATCGATGCTGGGCAAACTAAGGGAAATACGGGGACGTACTGTTTTTCATATTGGCAAACATATGATTTGCGTTTCATATTTGCAAGGAGAAAAATAATTTTTTAAGTAAACCAGGTAATTTTGTTATTATAAATCAGTGAATTAATTCTGTTATTGTACGGTCAGAAAATAATTTGGTTAAGTCAGCCAAATGGTGTCAAATTATATTGCGCATGCGCTTTGGATTTACTAACCAAAGAAACGCGTCAGACAACTTTTTCTATTCTACATTTCTTATAAATTAATGTTTTTATTCAGTTTCTTTCATCAGGCTGCCGGATTGCATTCAACATCAGCTTAACATTTTTTTCTTAAGTGTGTAATATATCTCTTTAAGCAATAATAAGAATGCCTTGAAATTATCATGACATGGTAAATTTTTATAGTTAAAAAATTTAATAATTTTTTAGAGATATTTAGAAGTTCTAAAACATGTTTTGACGTTTCAAAATTTTGATAGGTATTGCGTTCACATGGAAAAGTGACTTTTAGAGGCTAAAAACGCAAAAAGATATAAAAGCAATGACAAAATTTCAACTTGTTGACTAAATCGGTTGTTAAAACATTCATTGTCATAATACGTCAAGGTGCATTACCTTTTAGAGAATGTTTGCCAGGAAAATATCATTTTTCCTCGTAAGTATTCAGCATACTGTACTTAGTTTGACTTCATGAATTTCAATCTCTAAAAAACTGAAGTAGAAATTCGCATAAAAATATAATAACATACGACAATTTCTGAAACATATTATTAGGTTGAATAATAAAAAAAATGTATTTGTCAGTTTTCATATTTTTTTATTCTTCGTCACAAGTAGAATAAAAAAAACTTATTAGTGTTTTTTATTCTTTTTGTGACGAAAAATAAAAAAACTTAGTAAAACATTGTCACATTAAAACTGATTTCTAATTGATCACATTAATTCATTTTTAAGACAAAAAGAGTAGTTTTTAGTCCATCGTAAACGCGCATGGATTAATTGTTGGATATACCAGTGGCAACCTCCAAGTCACTCGTTCCAAATGTTGCTTTGTATTTTTCCAAGTATTTTTCTGTATTCATCCGTATTCAAATTATATATACACTGAGAGAAATTTCTGCATAAAACTTCCAGTACGTTGTACATTAAAATGAAATTCAGTACTGTGTATATTAAAATTAATGTAAAAGTACTTGCAATTTAATTTTCTATTCTATATTAACAGCATAGGAATATTGAAATTTCAAGTACTTGTACATTAAATTTCATGACATTTCTGACAGTGTAGGTGACATGTATTTCCTACCCATATTTGATACATATATGGTTCACGGAAAACATGTTGCATAATTCTACACATTTTTTATCGATGAAATTGTATTCCTCTACGTACAATTGTAGTTTATAACGTATTCGTTGTAGTGTTATCAGCTAAACAGATTTACTTGACGGTTTTTATTTCATTCGCCCAAAAATATAATATCCGAAAAATATAATATCCGAAAAAAGTTAACTGTTTCCCGTAAACCTGATTCACGTAAACGTTTACCTACTTTACCTATTTTAGAAAACCTCGTCAAGTAAATTCGTTTATTTGTCAGATAAAATCATGTTAATCGGGTCAATATCAGTTAAACCATTAGCTTTTTTAAAAAATGTATACTTGTGCTCAGTCAACATTTTTCTCCGTATAATAATTATGTATCATACTCTTGGCGTTCACTTTAACACAAACCAAAGTAAGTCCAATATAAATGCTACACATATTTAAATATATTCGAAGACAAATCTGTTGGCTCAATATATTGCATGCAAATATTGCAAAAATATCCTATATCTGGGTATATTAGTCTGAGTTAAATCACTTAAATACATTTACGCTGAGAGAAAGTTATAGTAACCGTTACTATTTTTTACGTAACCGTTATTAGAAAAATGTGACAAAACGCATTTTGCTTTCTTTACTCAACTTTTTATAACTGATACCAAAAACGTTGGATAAATCATTCCGGAGTTTTCATAGGAATTATTATAATTGTTACAAACACTCTAGTAAAGAAAAATGTGACAAAAATGAGTTTTGTCACATTTTTCTTAACAAATTTCTCTCAGTGTAGCTGGATGACGTGCTGTTGATTTGTTTGAAGTTATTTGGTAGATTCAAAAATAATTTGGTTGATACAAACCAATTTCAATATTGTCAAGAAAAGCATTTGGTTCATTCTACCAAACGTTTTGTTTATTACTTCACATAGAGTTTCCAAATCAGTTGGTTACAGGATTGAGGTTAGGGTTCAGCATGAATTACCAGTTGAGGTTAGGCTTGAGTATGAATTATTATCACATGAAAGTGAATCACGTAAATGATGATATTTAATTGTTATTTAAAAAATAAGATCATTTTCAATTTTTATTAAAAATTTTTAAAAAATGAGATCATTTTTAATTTTTATCAAAAATTAAAAATGATCTTATTTTTTAAATAACAATTAAATATCATCATTAAAAAATAAGATCATTTTTAATTTTTATTAAAAATTAAAAATGATCTTATTTTTTAAATAACAATTAAATATCATCATTTACGTGATATGAATTACCATCACTTTCATGTGATGGTAATTCATACTCATGCCTTACCTCAACTGGTAATTCATACTGAAGTCTAACCTCAATCCTGTAACCAAATGATTTGGAAACTCTGTGTGAAGTAATAAACAAAACGTTTGGTAGAATGAACCAAATGCTTTTCTTGACAATATTGAAATTGGTTTGTATCAACCAAATTATTTTGCTGACCAAATAATAACACAATACTTTGGTTGGTGTAACCAAATATTTCCCTGCGTGTTGGTGTGACCAAAAATTCAACTACGAAAAATTTCTGCCAATAAGAATTCGGTAGATTGACTAATTTTCAATTGTATTAAACAAATCTCGGGCTTAATTCAAACAATTCTCTTCAACTAATACATGTAGTTACTATAACTGATCGTTTTTCTCTGGCATGGATAATATGGAGCCAAACCGGAGAAACTCCATGAGTGACTGCAAAGCGACCGAACGCGCCGCGAGATGGCGCGTAAGGCGCTGACTTTCGCTCCCGACCTTTGCCCTCGGCGTTACTAACGCAGCGGCGCGGTGTTGCGGCCGTAAATGGTCTTAACGGCGAATTAAAATAAACGGTTTATTGATGATCTGCGCGCAATGTTACAGCTCGAACGCGTCTCCTGAATTTCTCTCGGAATCGGCGAGTCGTTCTGCATCGACGGCCTACCGGTTATCCTTGAGATTTTCGAGCAAGTGTGCGCGTGTCGGTGAACCGGTACACGCGTATTGGTTCGCATCAAATACCCTCGACCAGTACGGGGTGTCTCGAAAAAATGCACTATTTATCGTCCAGAAGCGACCTGCGCAAGGTTGCCGATCTCTCGCGATTTCACAACCGCAGTGCTCGGAAATCGGTTTCGCCGAAGTGCCTCGACAAAAAACGACGTCTTGCCGATTTGCGGGGCTAATTATTTGTTTTATCGAATTATATGCTGTTAATCAAATCTTATACCTCGCGGCACGTTTTTTGCGGCAAAAAGCGAATGCCAACAGGTTTACTTTTTGAATCGCGACTTTTTGCAAGGAAATCTTGTTCCGAATGACGGTCTCGATCAAAATTCTGCCACTTTTTGCTGCGCAGTTTTTGCGCGATCGGCTATTCGTTGTTTTTGTCGCGGTGACTTGCACTTTGAATGGCGAGCAAAATGGGATTCGAAGGATTCGGTGTTTGCGAAAGGATTGATGTACTTCAAATTTGTCGATTCGTGGACTTTATATTTATTTTTTGCGAAAAAATATAAAATATAGGAATTTTTTTTAGTTAAAAAATACTGCTGAATTCGAAAAGTTTACGATCAATAAAATTCTGGCCTTCTCAGATATATTTCAATAACTATTGTGCTTTGTTACTTCTGAGTAATTCATCAAAAGGGAGTGGAACTAATTCTAATTCCTTCTGCGAAATCTATCAAAGTAATACTGTTGGAGATGAAACACCCCCAAAATGTGTTCACACCTGTTTGAAGGCATTGATTAAATGAAATTAATGCAATTACATCAAATATGGCATAATTGTTAAGAGTCATTTCTGTAACATTTTTTACTATTTAAGACACTAATTAAATCTTAATAAATTAATTAATAATAGAGTAATTAAGAGTCTCAAATACACAATATTTAACTTAATATTCTTGTCCAAATAAAATTAGTCCCATATCTGAAATCAAATCTGTCAGTATAATTGACATATGTCAAAATTACGTTTTCACAATATAACTACTACATATCGCATCAAACATTTTTACAAGTTATTGCAGTTTCGTCGCTATTTCTCCACCCTGGAAAAAATTGTTTCCAGAAAATTGATCGCGAAGTTTCATTTAGTTTCAATCTAACATATCATCGCAATAACGTCGAAAACCAAGGGATAAGAAGCAAACTCACTCCCGTGAGGAAAACAAGGTAGATGACCCGCTGTCATGAAGAAACTCGTCTATCTCGTTTCGCCGGTAACTTAACACTCGCAAGACGCGACGTCGCCTGTTTCTCGATTTCAGTTTAATGACATTTCGGGCTTATCTTATCGCGGCCGAAAATCCACGCGGCAAAACTACCTCAACCTTCGGAAAGGCAAACAGTCCGTCTGCCTTATCGCCGCTCGAAGATAACGCTTTTTTGACTGCGTGAACTAAAATTGTCGGCCGCGAAACTGCACATGCTGATTCGTGGCTAATCGACACGCATTTTGCCGAGCAATTTTATCGGCGAAATTGGTTCCGCCCTCGCGAATCCGCGCGCGATTTCGATTCAGTAATCGACGATTCGGCGTCAGTTGGATCGCGCAAACATAACCTTCGAGCGACGCGAAATAAGCAGGTCACTTGCATGTTTTATGCATAAAACAATAATGAAGTAACGCTAACATAATCGGACTTTACGTAAGCGTGAACGATACGAAAGACGAGATTTGGTAACTAGAATCATTAATCCTACGCGGAAAAACGCACACATTGTTACGGAAAGGCTAATTGTTGGTTTCGTAAGAGCAATTGGTTGTTGTGATTGTCTCGGGTGTTCGTATTTTTGATACGCGTGAAGGCGATTTTAATGAAGTTGAGGAATTGTGGCATATTCGGGTTTCGGTGGAATTGGACTGTTTGAAATTTTCGCGAGAAAAACAGGTGTTTTATGGCGATTCAGATGCGTAAAAAAGTTAACAATGTATGTCATATATGGTTACACATTGTTTGCAAATCACGGCCTTATGTGGATTTATTGGGATCCATATATAACTACTTATACACTGAAAAAAACTAATTTTATTGGTAAAAACTGCGAAAATTTCGTCCCTTTTACCATATATTGTAGAGTCTACACATTTTTCGTAGCTTTTATGATATAAATCGTAAAGTGTACGAATTTTTCGTGGCTTTTACGATATATATCATAAAGTACACTTATTTTTACGAAAAATTAGTAAAATTAAAGTGTAAGAACTTTTTGTAGCTTTTACTATTATAGCATATACGGGCCGCATAAGGTTTATTTTCCTATAAAGTTCAATAATTTGATTATGGAAATACTCCAAATAATGTATGTGAGTATGAAATATACACTGAGAAAAATCCGTGTAAAATCACACCGTTAGTCGGTGGTAATTAGTAATCCACGTTTAATGTTATAAAATTACACCCATAATGTAATTTTACACCAAGTTGTGCAAATTTACACACGTATAGTATTGGTCTGAACTAACCAAAGTTTCTGAACGTCGCCAATGTGACAAATGAAGGTAAATAATTAAACTGAAACAAGATTAATTCAAACACAATTTATAAATTGTTGAATTTACAATTACATTAATATCAACTAACAGCCTTATATTAATATTTAAAAAATAATACCTACAGGCTGACTGTGTACTTTTATGTGTTACGATTTAAAAGTACTGCGTGTTGTGTAAAATTACATCGCTTTCGTTTAAAATTGCAAGAGTTTCGTAATATTAAACTAAATTTATTAGATTCTACTCCAAAAAATGTGAAATTACACCAAAATGAATATAAATTACACCATACTCATCGAGAGTATAACGATTTTCGACCATTCCAAATATTGCTATTTATGATTTTTGCATTTCAGAATCAGCAACATGCAAAACGGATAGATCCAAATGGTATTAAAGAAAGTCCACGTAGAAATCGGCAGTATTCCTGTTTGCATATACATATAAAGACCAAACAACTGGAACTAAATACCAAACAAATTAAAAGGATTCGCAGCCAAAAAGAAAAATCGTTTTCGTCTAAAAAGGTTCCTTTGGTCAGAAAAGGAACCCCCTTTTGATAGAAAATGAACTCGTTTCAGGACAAAAGAATATTCTTTTTGGGCACGAATCCTTTTCATGAAAAAGGATATTTTTCTGAGTGTGTACATTACTCGAATCTTATGTATAATAACTTATAACAAGTTTGATAGATTTAAGACAAAAATCGCATAGGTCCAAATATGATGAATCCTATTGGTTTCTAACAGTTCTCATAAAAATTGTCTTGTAAGGAGTTAGCATGTATATTTTTTATCATGTATACTAATGACCTAACAGTTTACAGGCATCATTTTTAGAATTTCCGTTAACTGCTTAGGTGTGCGCTCATCAGTGTGTTCCTTGAAGTTTACACACGTCCAAACAAAACTGGTAAAATTTGGTTATAAAACAACCTGGTTAATAAAACCAGTTTGTAATTATCATTTGATGGTTACTAAGACATTTGAAGTATGTAGAAACCAAAATAAAAATAATATCTAGGGAATTCTGTGCAAAAGCCGTTTAAATGTATTCCGCTTTTTCTGATGGTCAGAAAACATTTATTAGCCGATTTCTACTTTCTGCAAAAGTCTTACTATGTCAAATTGTAAACGAAACATATCTAAGCAACAAAAATCACCGCGAGTTGGAGAAAAGAGCATTAACTCTCGAATAGATAAAACTCATTAATTCGAATAAATGCGTTGAAAAATTAGCACACTTGTTCAGTACTTACATGCACACCTTTACATTCATACAATACTGCTGAAAATCCGTTAATAATTACAGTTTACAATTAAACAAGTTTATATATTTCAACACGCGCACGAACACCAGACTTTCAACTTGTCAACTAAGTTAAAATTGAATTTTTTCCTTATACTTTTCGTTTTTATTTTTATATAACCCCATTAATGCAAGTCTTTTAATAATCGAATAAAAATACATATTAACCCAAAGACCTCAAAAATACCTAAACATCGATTAATGTTTCGATTTAATTTGGGTTCAACAGACCCAAATTACGATTAATAATTCCAAGACAAATTCATTCGCCCGGAAACAGAAGTCGTCATTTTTTCCCAACACTTTCTTTTTTCCTCATTATGTCCATACCAAAACATTGCCTTATACATATTGTCGGCACAAACACGACGTTTGTTGACGAGAAGAATGAAAACTCATTTCCGCGGCATTTCCCAGAATAAATTCTTTTCCTCCAGGCTCATTATCGGATCCAAAACAAGCGCAAAAACGCATCGCGTAAATAAAGTAACCACGTTGACTCGGTAAAACACATTAACCGAGTTGACACGTCTCTGCACTATCGATCGCCAAGCAAATCCATTCGCATAGGTCAGGTTTCTCTTTTAAGGCCACGCGCCAATCGCGTCGAATATTCGGCGGAAAACTCGATCAACAGCTCAGTTATGAATGTTAAACGCGAATTTTCGTCCATTTGATTGCCGTTTATGTCGCGCGAAGACGACAGCTAAGCGTTTGATTTAAATATTAGCAGGGGTGCATCTTAACGAGATGTCCAATCACCCTAAAAGGCACCTACACTGTAAAAACTTTGCAGGGTTAGACAGTATCTTAATTTCCGCCATATGTCTTAAAGTAAGACACACAGTGCCAAGCGTCTGAATATAGTCACCTATTTAAATTCAATAGACTTTATTAAAACGCAATTAAGAGACATAAAAAGGTCACCAAAGTTTTTACAGTCTAGTACCACATATTTTTCATCGCGACACTTGATAAGTTGAATTTGATTTCGCGCGAAATCGAATCGACGGAAAAGGCACGAATTGAAGATAAGATACCTTCGGAACCTAGATTGACGCACGAAAAATGCGACTTTCCATTTCTTCGTGCGATAACGTCGTTACGTGTTACGTGCCGACGCGTGTTAATGGACAAAGAAAATTCAGCGCGATAACGACGATTTGATTTCTCTGATAAGTCGATTCGATTAGACGCATTATAGCCGGTCGCATTAGGCGAAGCAATTTGGCCGTTAAGCTGCTGGAAAGAAAACATCTCTTCCGGCGTACGTGGATGAAATCCACGGTGTCTGGACGCAATATGTGGCGTTGGAGATCGTGTGGAGGTGTATTCGGGGAGTGGAAACTGGCGCACGGAGGTGGAAGGAAAGGAGGCGAGGAAGTCGAAAGACAGTGACAGCTGCGCGGGCTCGTAAAGCACATTTTCTGAATCACGAAAGAGCGCGTTCACGGGCGCACATCTGGTGTTTTGTCAGAGCACGAGGCGTGGGCTACAGCCGCCGTACCAGTGCAGGAGGTGTCACGCCGGACACCGGCCCCGGATCGCCTTTTTTAGTCAACATTTTTGTGCAGGATTGTCAGTATCCTCAGAGTATCTTCTTGTCCAACAGAACAAAGGTGGATCAAGAAGATAGAATATATCTAAACTTATAACATAGCTAAGTACCCGGGTATGTCTACGTTCCATCCATGTATCATACACATATTTCTATCTTCAATCTACCTTGTTCTGTTGGGGAGAAAGGGCTAATCGATGCTTATCATCGAATGCATTGTTTCATGCAGCCTCGCTTGAGTTAAAAAGCAATTAAACAGCAATGATCGGTGACAGAACCTTATAGGCACATTGGTCAGCCGAGAGCTTTCTAATGGCATTCAAATAGCATGCGGCGCCCGAGCAAACACATTATAGCGTTCGTCCATTGTCTGCTCGTAACCTCCCTTTAACCCCAAAATGTGACGCAACGTGCCGTACGCGAGAAGCCGACCGGGTCAGGCACCCGAAGGCATCGCGAAATGTGTCCAAGGACAACCGGTTGCAACATAACCTACCGAAAGTCGAAGGCCATTTCTCTGATTGGCTCCTCTCTCGAGCGGCTGATGGGCGGACGGGTGGTTTCCCATTTTTCTCTTATTTCAATCGGTCGACGTTTTCAGGACGGCGCGTACCAACGCGCAACGGAACGCAGCACAACGGTCCTCGCAAACTCGCGTATTATCATCGACCTTCCTGTCCCGGATCGCAGGTGTGGTTAACACGTACGCGTCAACGCACCGACACACGTGCGCCGCATCCGTTGAGACCACTGAAACAATGCGCGACACCTAATCCGACTCCTCGACTCGAGCCGAGACCACGCGAGACCGTTGCCTTTCACCATCCACGCGTATTCTAATTCACCGACACTCGCAAACCGTGCACCTGCAAACCGCACTAATCCAGCACTGCTTCATATCTTGCTATCCCCCGCTACACTCAGCGGCGACACTCCTGCTGCTTTCTTCCTATCCAGGTTGCTGGCTTGACCTTTAAATGTTCACATGGATAGGAACACCTGGATAGGTAGTCTTCAGACGCTGGAGAAGGGAAGCATGAAGAACGATAAGATTTTGAAGGTTCCTGTTTCGAAGACTCCTGTTTAAAACAATTGTGGGAAGACTCCTCCCGAAGACATCCAAAGACACTACGAGATAGGTTGGCTGGTCCTCCTGTTGGTAGAGGCCCCAGGTGCCTCTTGAAGATCCTGAAGATTGACTTGAAGATTGGTTTGAAGACTTTAGACCCCGAGAAGGTGGATGAAAGGAGGGAGGACGTCACTGAAGAAGACGCCTGGTTCTCCCGCTGGTCTTGAGGCACTCAGTTCCACTGATCCATCCCACCTTGGAGCCGTCAGCGCGGCAGCTCGACGGCGGTTCCGAGTTTTTCCGAATCCCGACGATGGGTTGGACCACCTGGTCCCCGCAGGGCCATAGAAGAAGCCGGCCGGCGGTTGAGGACGATCGGCAGCCAGGCCTGCGCTAACCTTCCCGCGACGAGTAAGAAGCCGAACTGGTCATGCGACTCCGCTTTTCATTTTACGTCACTGCGATGCCTCGGTAGTGGGATTCCAAACTCAACCGGTCTGGCTAGCGCCGTCCTCGTCTCGCGCGCGCTCGCATCGTGGCCCGTCCTTCAGGGGGCGTCCTTGTCGCTCGAAGCACGCGGTCGGCTCGACCGTCTCTCTCTCGGCAATGGTGGGGCCGCGGTGGAGCCCCGCACTCTTCGCTTCGCGCGTTCCACATCCTCACACAGTGCAGCCACCTTCACGAAGCGAGCGTTTCAAACAGTCGTTGGCTTTTTCAAAGGGTAACCCGTTGCCCGGCCGTACATCAAGCTGTAGATCAATTCCACAACTTTGTACAACTTCTAGCTTCGGTCTAGAAATCAGGGTGCTATAGAATTAGAATGCCCAGAAGAAATGCTTGCAAATATCGTATGCTCGTGTGGAAAAATGAAAGTAAAAGCAAGCTTTGCCAAGCTTTTGACATAGTGTTGCCGTTCTGTTGCCAGACTAGGAGACATGAAGATGGCAAGAAGAAGGCAGGATATAGGCTTATAGGAAAAAACCAAAAAAATACAAGTCTTGTCATAACACTTTTAAAGAATTTTTGGAAAATTTGAAGTGTTCTAATGTTAAGACTTACGGAGGAAACTAGAAGTGTTCTCCATAAGATTTCACATCGATAAATAAAATGTTATGAAATGGGAACACCATTTTTTCAGAGATGGTTGTTGCTCTATTCTTGCCGTTCTCTTGCCAGACTTAGAGTTCTAATTCTCCTGCTAGATTCCATTTTCCTCTAGGGATGTCTTTGTTTATTAGAACCATCCTAGATTAGAAAATGCTTCCTAATGGGCTGTTTTGGTTTTGATTCTCCGAATCGCACTTTGTATTCCTCGTTGAAAAGCGACAAATAACCGTCACATTAAACAGTCCTCGTGTCCGGCTAATTTGCAGTCGGACTGCACTCCGCGTTCCCACGTTTTTCCGTTAGAGCCGTTACGCTCGGGTGACTTTGGACGACCCCACCGGAACTGACGGCACGCTCGATCTCGCGACGGAATCCCGCATTCCGTCGAATTCGGTGCATCGATCGGCTCGTTGCCACAGATACGCCCGACTTGTTGATCCCGCGATCGATGTCGCATTCCGACTTGGCCGTCTTGATTCAATTCCGTTTCAATAACGACGAAATGACATCTGGCGCGGTTTCGTCCTAGCATCTCCAGCCCTTTCATCCTGGAGGCTCCAGGCGCGTAGTACAGTCACCGAGGAGCCCTACCTTTGATACCGATCGCAACGCCGACTTCGCGATCGCGTTTTACGGCGTCTTATCGTCGGTACTTTTATCGCAACTGATAACGACGGTTGTCGGCGTGTCGATGAATGAACGCGAAATGCAAAATGGCGTGAAAAACGTCGCCCAAATCTTTATCTCGATGGCGACGTCATGGAAACCGATTGCGCCGCATTTGTTATTCATAAAACGGAATAAATTGATTACCTTCCGATCGGTTCGCGCTCAACGGGTTGAACAAACAATGTACAGCGACGTGCGCGTTATCAGCAAACGCGGTACAAAAACAAGATAAATGTAACTCAATAAAAACGATCGCATTGACTCATCTAAAATAACGATTTTCGCATGCAAGGATAATGGCGCTAATTCGCGCGCGTTTGATTTAATTATCGCGCCGACGACTTTTCAGTTGAACAGAGCGAGCGAGCTTGCGATGGATTATATTGTGAATGAAGCACGGATTACAGTCGCCGGCGCGAGTGCTGACTGCGATCAATTCATTCGCCGAATCGCTAATTAATTTAAATGCGATCGCTCGCACGATCGCAGCGTTACTGATTAAAATCGTTTAGTACTTTCCTGTTAGATGGCATTAGGAAAATTCGATATTGAAGAAACAGCTGATAAAAATGCTGGCAAATTTGTCCCATTTTTTATTAGAGGCATTTTTAGTTGTGGTTAAAAAACAATGTTTTTTATTTTTTTTATTTTGAATCCTAAATATTTCTGAATGTATTCCTTCTGAATGTACTCTTAAAACAGTTTGTCATGAACGGAATCCGTTTATTACGAAACGTTTTTCCGCTTAAATTTTGCATAAAAGGAAGTCCTTTCTTAATAAAAGGAACAGTTTTAATGCAAAACTACTACCTATTCAGTTTAAAATAAATCCTTTAAGTAAAATTAAGTTGTATTAAGATAAATGAATTTTCTCAAAATTACAGTCTTTTCAACGTAACATGAAGATTTTTACGAGTGTAAAAATATTTTTTTATTTAGTTGTATTCGAACTGAGTCAAAAAATATAGCCACCTTTGTGCTTCAGTGCCCTTTCGGGAAAATACGTAAAATCCATAGTCGCCACTTTATCGGTGGAAATTACGAGGAAATAAACGAACATTACGTGAAAAATACGAGAGGGAAAAGACGTTATTTTACGTCTCAAGCATTGCAGTTAATGGTGCAGGTTAGAAATAAAAACAATTAAATTTAAAACTTTTACAGTCCTAACAAAACATTTCCAAACAACAAAAAGTTTTCCAACTTTTGGCCATCTTTGGGCAACCGCCCAACTAGCTTTAAATTTCAAATAATTTGTAATTTATACTTTTTACTGGAACATCAACCTAATACAAACAAATATAAAAAAAAACAATAATTTGAAAAAAGTCCGATTAAAATATTCTCATAATGCGCCCACTTCGCCCACTTCCCCCTATTCAAATTTAATTGTCAACGCAACTAAGGAACAACAGCTGGTATTATCGGGACTTTAATTCTTCTCTATCTTAATTTGTTGTGGGATCTTATCACCAAACAAACTTTTCATTTTGAGATAATGCATGTCGATGAAACCGTTTGATCGGATAACTAAAACTCGAGATGAAAAATGTTCGGACTGCTTTCGGAATCACTTTCTCAGAGCTCGGCGTGGTTTTCTGTTTGATCGCAGCAGCTCTGAAAGCGAAATCCTCGCACGCAGGTACGTTGGAAAATGTGCGCGGGAGCGGGGGGAACAGCTGTCGGGCAAATGGCCATGCATCTGTTGAGAGGCGCGCGCGCTCGCGCGAGCCTTCGCTTCTTGCGTCCGACAAACGAAACGTGCGCGCCGAGTCGGGGGTGCGGATAGAGGAGAATGGAAGCTCGAGATTCAAAGTACCACTCGGCGTAGGAAGACGCGCGCTTCGGGGGAGGCCCGGAAAGGGAAACCTGCCAAGGTGCACCGGATGCAACTGCGGACGCTGTAACTCGACACTTGGTTTCCCGTTAATTAGCCGTTTTCTTATTTCGGGGGACATTTCACGGGAAAACGTTTTTTGGTGGTTCTTGATGGACGCTAATTAGGATGACGCGATACCCATTTCGGTGCCATTATTCTTTCTGAATTTCGTTTCGGGGATATCGGTTCGATGAGGTTCATTGTTTTGGTAATTGCGCTTAAGCTTTGTTGGGGGAGAATTAGTTTTTTCGATGAGGTGTATTATTTTTAGAGAGTTACACCGTAGGAAAGGTATAACGAAGACATGCAAATATGTTTGTTATGATATGTTATGAATATATTAAAATGAGTGGAAGAATAAAATCCACTGGGACTGCCAATTGTATCGGGAAAAACCAGTTAAGTTACATTTTTTGACAAATATGGTTAAGAGCGGAAATTTAAATATTTTTAGGAATATTTTAATTTGGCAATGTCGAAAATATTATCTGATGTACATTTTGCTCAATTTTGATAAAAACATAACCAGTCATGTATCATTTTAAAGGAAAAACCAGTTACGTGTACCTTTTTTAGGAAGACCCAGATAAGTGCCTATTCAAAATACACACGAAATCGTAAATTCAATTTTTGCAACTTAAACGTGATGTTACACCTTCATTTTACAACAGAAATATTCTATAACAGAAGTAGAGAATATGTATGTAGAATAGAAAAAGTTTATTTTTAAAACATTAAATTTAAATATCTTAATATCACAAAAAAGTGACTTAACAGGTTTTTCCTCAAAAATACGGTAATAATACTACTAATATCAGTACCAGTAGACTTGTACGAAAACAATACAGTTATTTTCTTCGTATATTTGAACGATCGTTTTAATGACATTTAATATAATGAGATTTAATCGTTAAATAATAAACCAGATACAGCCATGAGACTGATTAAAACTGACATAGAACTTTGCTTATAGTATTACAATAATGATTGCCTGAAAAATTAAGTGAAATTTTTGGCTGGTTTGTAATAAGTAAAAATTCTCCGTATAATTATAAATATACAACATATGTGTACATTAAAAAATATAACATATAAATATCATTTAATCGTAAGGTACAGTGCTAAAAACGTGGAAAGATCATTAGTAGAAAAATGTGTCATGAAAAATATATTAAATGAAAAACATTTTCAGTTAATATTTTGATTTAATGAAGCTATTAAACATCCATTTAGATATTAGCAAAACTAATATACTTTATTGTTTAAAAAACAATGTAACAATTTTCATACTGAGAACTTGAAAATTTTAATCGTATATTTGTGGAACACTTGCTCAATGTTGCAAATTAGAATTAAATTAGTGCATAATAATCTAATTAATGAACAATAAAAAAGAATTTAGTTTTTATTGTTAGGAGAGTAGGAATATGAGCAAGATTATTTTCTTTATTTTATAAATCTATTCTATTTTTATTTTTAGCGAATCTTTATTTTACTCTTTGTTGAATAATTCTAAAAAATACTTTGTTATTTGATGCTATTTTATTTCTAAAAAACGTATTTCACTTTTATTTGATTTTTCTCAATACAATTTCTTGATTTTTTGTATCTCTATTATTTCAATTGGAAAAAAGGCAACGTGCAGAATAGTATCGGCGCGCAGTTGAAAATAGTTTTGTATGGAATTTATAATATATAAATGAAACTACATTTTTCAATGCAGTTTTATTTATTGATTCATGGGGGGAATGAAACGATGACCGACATATCCGGAAAAGAGCCGATAAAACATTTGTGAAATTGGTATACACATTAAAATACGTCACATGGATACTTCGGTTCTCTGATACTTTTACCAGAATACAAATGTCTTGAAACAGGAAGTTTCAAGTTATTTGAACAAGAAAAATTTCGATATTTTGAACACATTTTTAAAATCGTGCAGAATTTGGGGAAAGTTTTGACCAATTGAGAAAAATATAGACAAATTTGGAAAACTTTGGAAACAATTCTGAAAACAACTTGCAAAACGAGACAAATTAAAAAATGGAATAATTTTGGAAGGCAGAACGAACATTTGCCAGGTTTAGTATTCTCATGATAATAATATTGCTGCTATGTTTCGAGGGTTGTGCTATTAAAGGCCAAAGAAAAATACTATTCATCTACCCTCCTTCATTTATATTCTTAATTCGTTTTCCAGAAATTAATTTTTCTTGTACAATACACTGAGAAAACAGCCCTATCAGCAAATAATATTAAATAATATTCTGAGAATATTTTTGGAATAGAAAAATATTCCAGGAACACAAAATTGAACATATTTTCAGTTTTGTTTAAAGTTAATTACTTTTTGTGTTATTATTTTTTTGGCATTTCATTGGTACCTGTTTGAACCATTAATTTCGGTACCAATTAAACTTTTAAACACTGAAATATTTAATTAGTGTATATAAATACAGATATATACTAGTGTATATATCTAATTCCTGTAAGCATTCTATAATATAAGCAGACAGTAAAAACAAATTCTTTAATGATAACTTTATTAAAATAATCCGTCACTGTAACAGATATTGACAGAAATTGATAGAACTTAACTTTGGACCAGAAATAAAAAAGTAAAAAGCAATTTGAAAACCTTCTGCAAAACACTGAAAATTGACCTGAAACGTTCTGACAATCCCTATTTTAAGATTTTCAGAAATTATCAGAGTATACCGCTGCTATCTTATGTGAACCGAAGAAGACATACAAAATTATTTAACTCTTCGTATTCTTACGGCATAGTGAACATAAATCCGGAGTTAATTTGTTTTCGCGTCAACTTATTCGGCACTGTTCAAATTAATTGAATTCGTGATACAAATACCCGAGTGCGCCTTGTGCCTGTTGGGGTGCCGCGCTGATAATAAATTCGCCCGTGTTACGCAGTTTAATTTACACCAGGATGCAAATATAAAACCGCTTGTATAGGTCGCGGATGTGGATCACGTTTTTCGACTCCCATTCGGTCTGTCAAAATCAAATATTCAACTCATAAACAAGTCTGTTGCAATGTTGAGCCGGCATTTGTGTCATCAGAAAATTGCCAATTAACAGCTCACCAGTAAAATAACATGGTTCGTCACAGCGGTTCGCGTCGAAAACTCAATTGCGGTGATTAGCGATGAACATTTTCATTTCCACGAGGGACTTGCCAAGAATCGGAAATTGAGCAGGAGTGACGTCAAAATTCTCCCCCTTTCCTCGATTCTCACTTCCATGAGATTACCCATAGAAGTGAACTCGACAGTATATTAGAAATATTCTATACCATATTTGAAGAAGCACTTTTTCTAATATAAAATATAGTTCTTCTAGTATATAATATTTTGTTTTAAATCATACATTTATCGCACAAAATAAACCTCTTTATTTCAAATTGACAGTGTGTTTCACTGAAAAAGACATTTTTTAAAAGAAAAGTATCTTCCTATACAATTAAAAGTTTTCTTACTATTCTTACTTTCAGTTTGGACCAAAGTAAATTTTTTACTGTGAAATTTTCATACTGTGAAAGCAATTACACCTTCACAGTTATGCATTTTTAGGAATTATGATTCCGTTTGAAAGAGTCAAAAAGTCAAAAAGACATCAGAGAATTTTTTTTTCAAAACAATAATCAAAAAAGAACGCTTGAAAGGTTCGCCGCGAAGTGATAAATAAAATTATTTTCAACAACGCTTGCTAAAGTTTCTAACGAAGTCAACGCAATAACGATTGCATTTGCAGCAACTTTAGCCGAACAAAAATCGTTGCTACGGAAATAACCCGTTACTTCCGTAAACCAATTTCAATTTGCCGAAGCCATTATCTGTTTCGGCGTGGGCTTTGACGGGTAGCGTATAATGCGATAATTAAAAATGAGTTTGCCAATTCGCGAGACTTTGATGCGAAAGTTCGTTTACGGGAACGTCAAACTTGATAATGACAATGCCGTCAACGCGAACGAATTGAATTTGGTCGCGCGATGGACGGTCCATGCTGTCCAATTACGTGCCACAATAAATGCATCGGCGCGTTCGCACCGAGCGGGTAAGTGCCCGTGAAAGGCGGCATATGGTGTCCGACTGTGGGGCACATGCTATCGCGTTCCCATGAGCTCTCATTCACAGGCAACAAGTGCGACAGATAGACGCAGATTTGCCACTGTCACATTATCGAAACCCTGTGTCCCAAACTCTCCGAAAGCTGGGCCATCTTAAGGTGCCGAAAGTCTGCTGCAACGGAGTTAGTATCTTTGCTTATAAAAAATGTACAAATAATAATTTTACAATTAGAATAAGTTTAAAAAAATGAAATCATTTTCCCACAGTGTACCATCAGTCGATAAATCGTTCCTAATTTAAGCCGTCGTTAAGGTCAAGTCGAAAGTCTGCTGCAACGGAGTTAGAGCATTCCTTTTCAAAAAATAATGTGTTGAGATTGTTTTAAATGCCGACCAGAGCGAGATTCTGTGTTTATGGGAGAATGTTTGTAGCCACAAAGTATAACTTTGTAACAAGCCGTTTGAAAAAATAGTGAGTTCTACAAATTTGTTCACCTCGAAAACTAGAAATCACTATTCTTCCACAATTAAATACGAACAAAGTTTATATTGCGGTCAAAATGTATAAAGTGAACAAATCTCACTTTGGTTATTAACCTTTAAGCCCCTATTATATCATATATGATACATTCAGTTTTTTTTCAATTTTTTCGTTACTAATATAAGAACTTCAGTTAAAAGTGCCGCCGGTGGGTAAATTTGTCATTAATATATATAATTATGCCTGCTAGTAGATTACAATGTATATAGGGAGAACAAGACCAACATAGATATGTACAATTAACATTAAAAAGATTGTTTTCAAGAAAAATTTGTTCAAAAAATTTTTTTCAAAAAAAAATGTTTCAAACAATTTTTTTTGCTGATTTGTTAATAACGGAGACACAATCAAACTATTTACATACAAAAAACAAGGTTTTGAAGCTTCGATCTTAGTGCAGGGGTTTAAGGGTTAAATCGATGTTCACATTCTTATTTAGATATATTTTGAAAAAATCTGTAATGTCGGTAATCACGCATTCAACACGACCTTAAGGGCGTGCCTTAAGGTCGTGAATGCGTAATTTCCGATATTACAGATTTCTTAAAATACGAAAGAATGAACAATTAATCATACATTTAACGATCATAGCGCCATTTGTTCACTTTTTTTACACGTTTCTACCCGAAAACAATTACTGTTTATACTTAGCCGAAACTTTAAAATGTAAACTAGTTTTCGATGTGGCAAAAATCATAGTTTGCAAAATACGCCGAAATTCTTTTCCGAAAGTTTTCTTTAAAATCTCAAATACAATCTTCCGAAGGTGTGGAATCGCGCTATGTTCGATTATTTAAAATAATAATTTGTTATCAATGCTTTTATTCAAAAAGACACTAAATCCGTTGCAGCAGGCTTTCGACATCACCTTACGGTGAAACTTCAAGTTTAGTGTCACGGAGTTATGGTTTTTAAATCTTAGCATAAATATATTTCATTTAATGTTCAAACTACTTCAAAACATTCTCTATATTTGGGAGAATGAAATGCCGTTGACGGCAAGATAATACATTAAGTTAAATCGGCGTGGCGATGTACGGCGTTTTTTTGTCCACCTCGAAAACACAGCCACATGAGTAATTAACCTCAAAACGTCATTTTGTTTATATCACAATATTTTTCCAGAGTGAGAAAATGTTCTGAATCAATTTGCAATAAAAATATCACGTTGCGACAATTTTATTTAAAAAGACCCATTTTATTTAAAAGAATGCGTGATTGCCGACATTACCGATTTCTTAAAAAACAGAAAAATCAATTTTTCCGTATTTTACAATTAATTATAAAACAATTTAATATTAAATTCCACATTAATTTTAATATTTAATTTCATATTAAATATGACATTAAATTTAATTTTATATGAAAATTAATATTAGATTTAATACATTTCATAGTATAAATATGATATGAAATTTAATATACTATTTCATATTATTTTTCATATTAAATATAATATTAAAGTGGGCTCAATTTTGAATGTTAGATTTAATATTAAATTTAACATATATTTTTTCAGTAAGGAATCTCGCGAGTTGTCCCTGTCGGTAACGTAGGCAGCCACACGACTTAACGTTGCCTTAAGGACGTTTAAGGCAATTAAACGGCAGAGCCGCGATTACGGCCGGCCTTGGCTGAGCCAGCGCAATTTGCATCGTCCCAGAAAGCCGAATACCGCACGGAACAAAAACCGCCGCGGATTAAACCGTGACTTGGGAACCGCGCGTCAAAGCCCTCGTTTCGAACAATAAGCGCGCGAGCCATTGTCGGTGCGCTCGCATGTTATTATTAATCGCATTACGGCAATCGGGTTATGACAATTAACACGACGCGCTACCGCTGCGACGTGGCGTTATCTAACCTGGCGTGTAAAATAAATAAAATCCGGCCGAGTCACGGTTTCCTATAATTCGCGCGGCTTTAATTGCCCGGCCAATTACGGGTGTTGCGCAACCGCGAAAGACAACCGATGCGCGTCGGCCGATTGCGCCGAAAATTCCCACGTCGCGCGACATTATCCGGCGGTTTCATCATCCACGGCCGATTTTTCAGCCGAGATATATCATCGCGGCGGAACGGAGGGCCTATATCACGCTGCCGGAACCCTCCGAGCATTTTCTTGTATCGATTTTCTTGGCCCCTGCGAGCAAGACGACGCGTTACACGCCTTGTTGCGGTGACAATCGCCGCCTCGAAATCGTTATTTATCGCCTTTCGTGCAAATGACAATTTACAGTCGAAAGATCCCGGCGACGAGATGTGCAGACAAATCGATTTTGTGGCAAGCTGCTGTACGCAAAGGAGCTCAAATTATAAGTCCTAAAAACGTTCTGCTTGACAGAGTACAAGTATTTTATTGAAAAAATCTTGGATAATTAAACAATTTGTTTTAATTATCGAAGTAATTTTAAAGAATTAATTTTTGAATATTTGAGTAGAAAATTGAAATAGAGACGAATTTTTAATCCGGAATTTAAAATGTCTCATGAAAATCGTGGGCATCCTGGAAAAACAAGTGGAACAGAATAACAAATTAGAGTGGAACTGATTTTACGCATCATGTGTAGCGGACGAAAGTGGAATTCACTTTTCTATTCTCAATTCCCTTTTATTCGTTTCTATTAAATATGTTTTTTAAGGATATTATTCGGTTACAGCCAATTGAAGTTAGGCACAAACTTAGTTTTGAGCCTATGGTAAGTTTTGCAGTATAATATAAATAAACATTTCAAATTTGAATATATTTCAAGTAAACTGATGATAAATAATTAATTACAGTGATATTGCAACTTAAAATTAGGTGATTTGTCGAATTTTATGCAAAATGAGGTCTGTTAAGGGGTTACGCCACCCTAGAAACTGACAACGAGTATTACGTTCAAGAATTTTTTTGCGAGGGCTAGCGATGTAAATACGACACAAAATGACACTGAATAATTGATAATATATTCATTTATGATTACAAAATTATTTGTCAAAAAAAATCAAAACGGCGGCGCTGAGTTTTTAAGTTTTTTCTTGGTAATTTTTAAGTTACCATTTCAGATAGTAAAGCTTTACCACTTGAAATGCTGACTTTTACCACTTGAAATGGTGACTTTTACCAATTAAGTGGTAATTCTTACCACTTAGTTTTCTCAGTGCATATAAATTATTTCTATCGTAACCTGTCTATAAGACTTCATGCAAAAATAGCCAACTTTCAGATACATCTACACCAATGGCATTCACGCTTGAAAAAGTGCGAAATACCTAAACTTTTCTAATAATTATAATATCTCGGTTTTTATTTTAAGATTCGATTTTTAAAAATGGAATTTCTCACTCAACTCACTTGATCAGAAATAAACGTAAAACGTTTCATCAATACATGTGAAGATTAAAAGATTTCATATTTTTTGGAAAACAATTCTAACCTCTAAATATCCTCTTTAAAACGACTTGATTTTTCATGAGAGACCAGGTATTTCACACTTGACTCCACACCTAACGATTCACTGCTGGGATTTTAATCGTATATTTACATCAGGTTCATTCGCGTGAAACAGAAAATGCATTTCGATATAAATAACCCTAATAGCGCAGAATATTTTCTACACATTTGAAAAAAATATGCAGTAAATATTTAATTTTACATAATTATTAGTTAGAATATATGTTGTACACATTTTTAAATATTTATAAATATGTACACATTTTACGACAAAATGTATAGGAAATACTGTTAATAATTTAGTAAATATATAAAAATATTTAGTAGATTACGATCAGATTGTAGGTATCAATACCCCCTCACTATACGATCACTCGATATTATGTTCCCACAGACAAAGACTAAAATAACTTAAAATGTTTAGTAAATTTTTTTACATTGGACATTCAAATTTTTTAAAATATTGCAATAAATATTTAAAAATATGTACAAATATTATGCGCTATTAGGAATATAATAATAATTACTCACGTTATGTTCCTGGAATTCCGTTGATCTTCAAGTGATCTGAAATAGAAAAAAAATTGCCCGGATTAAAATTCTGTTAATAAATGCACGTATAATGGGGAGGTAATGCATTCAGGAGTGGCTGAAATCGGGGCGCAAGGGCGAGTAAGTGTTTTGAATTTGGTCTCGAGAAATTCTGGTTGATTATAACAGTGCGAGGGGCCACTTGTGGCTGGAAAAAATGTAAAGAGAAAAAAACCCGTACGGGGTTTATATCGAGCGTCACGGTTCCCACGACGCACCGGCACTCCGTGTGTGAACAATCGAACAGGGGTGAAATTACACGATGTTCGCCACCGATGAATATATGCTGTCGAGATATGTCAATACTATTAACTAACACCATGCTCTGTAATAATATGCTTCATTACGGCTACTATCTGGTTTTCATTCAAAATAATCGAATTATAACGATGAGAAATGATTTGTTCGATTTGGTCGGTCAGTGGCATATCATTGACAAAAATCATCTGTTCTGAATCTTTACAGTCGAATTAACGAAGGTTAATTGGGTAGGCATTATTAATCAATACGTACTCGTTAGTTTGAATGAATGAATTAATTAATTAACTGGTAATTGATGAAATTAATTTGACGCCGTCTTATACTTTTACTGTAGCTTCTTTAGCTATCTCAAGCAAATTATAGGAAAACGTTTTTTGGTTAAAACAAAAATATTAAAAATTACAAAAACGACTTTATTCGATCTCTCAGACGACAATTTTAAATTCAGTCTGAGAGAATCTTAAATTTAAATCTGATTACAGTAATCAAGGAAATAAAAATTTAATAACTTTTGTCAGTTATCCAAAAGATTAAATTCGTCGCATTTAAAATAAATGCAGTAAAGAAGTATTCGAACTCTTGAAGTTAGTAAAATGTGCATTACACTTTTCCACCCGGTCTAGCTTTTTATTCATGAAATTGTTTTATAAACTTGCGAAAAACTCTCAGAGAGCATAGATCCGCAATACTGAGAGAACCATTTTCGAAATTGCGAAAGGATCCGACGAACTATGTATCGAACATTTACGTTTACGATGCACGTGAATGGAGAGAAGCATTATTTCATATAAATATGCAAGCGATCGAATCCACGGAACCCTCGGAATAAGACGCAATCGCAAGTTTTAAATGGAATTACGTATAGCAACAGGATTTCGCGCGTCTCTCGGAAATCTTTTCCCAGACACGGTTAGTGACGTAAAAGGATTGGAAACCAATTTCGAAGACAATTCCACGCAACACGTGCAGGACAATATTTTTCAAAGGTAATTGTTCGGCTGCGCGGCACTACGCGCGATTGGAATTAAAATTTCATCCCAAAAACAATGTAAACGACGTTTTGCGTCCCTTCTTTTTCAGGCTGTCGCATGTTGCCAACCGAGCGTAAATATTCGGCAGTTCGGCTGCGAAGCTCAGTTCGCCGAGCCAAAAGGAACGTTTCCGGGATGGTTAAAAACCGATCGATTCTTAAAAATTGCATTTTCATTCGTTAAAAATACATCAATTGTAGGCGGCTGGTAGCGGTGTTTGTGGCAGAGATAACCGCTCACGCCTGCACGCCAGCAACACAGAACGCACAAGTGTACGTTCGGTCGCCTTCATTTTTTATTCCTCGAATTGATTGTGTTTGATCAGACCTTATAACCGCAACTGTTATGATAGTCATTAAGGGGACACACCACTGAAAAATCAGGTATGAGTTAAAATTGTCAGAAATAATGGTAACTTTAGCATATCATACAAGTATCTAATGTAGATCCAATGGCACTTAGTACAATCGTGGTAAGTCCTTCGCGTCCGGGAAAAAATCGTAATTGTCGTGAAAATGACTGTTTTCGTATATTGTGGTAATCAAACAATTATTCTAAACCTCGTGGATTAAAAAAAAAATTTTTATTCTAATTTTTCAAAATTTACAGTTTTTTCTAAATTTATATTTTATTTTTTTAATTTTGAAATTGTTTAAAAATAACTATTTTAAACTTTCACTTATTCATTTTTTTAATTTTCAAATGTTTTCACAACTTTCCTATTTGTCAACATTTTAGTATTGTTCTCAAATTTGTCAAAATTTCAAAATTTAAATAAAAAAATTTTTTATTAAAAAAATTTTGATAATTTTGAGAAATTTGAAAATTTTGACAAATTTGAAAACTGAATATTATGAAAATGTTGAAATATTTGATTGTTTGAACAAAGTTGAAGTTTTGAAAAATTTGAAATTGTTTTACAAATTTGAAAATAAACATTGTTTTACAATTTTAAAAAATTCAAAAATTTGTGTGAAAATTTTGAATTTGTTAAACAAGTTTCAAAAATTTGAAAATGTTAAATATTAAAAAATTTTGAAAAATGTCAACCAAAATTGTTCAGATTTACAGATCTATAAACCGAATAAGGTCGGTTCCTTCATCGTTCCTTCATTAACGTTTAAAAAATATTATACAGAGGATTATACGGTCAAACAATAATATATTGTCGATTTAATCCAGTAAATTTTATTAATTCGAAAAACTCATATAAACATGAATAATTGTGCGCGAAATCACCACCTCGGCTTTACCAGAAGCCCCCGATTTATTACGAATTCGTTACAATAACATCATTATTCCAACAATCAAATTTCCATTGAGTTCAACGGGGGTCGGTACTTGTCTAAGCGAGGCTCGAAGACAAACTTGTTGAAGGAACTTCGACATTCAAGTCGCTGGAACAAAGAACAAATTTACGCATTGTGACGTACGTTATGTTACATTTATAATTGCGAACGAAATTCACCATGAACGGCGAGTTAATTGAGGAGTTAACTTTGCAAAACAAGAACCAACAAACGATGTTTAGCGACGCAGGTAAACGGTAAGTCGATCGATAGTCGTGGGTCGGAAAGCATTTATCCAGAATAAATATTATTTCATTGTCTTTGAAATTAACAATTTTTCGAAATAATAATTTTTTCCCCTTTGGAAAGCACTATATGTCTGTCTTTTATTGTATTCTGAAAATATCAATGCCACATCTCCTCGAATTCGTTTGGTATGTGTCGTGTGCATCCACGAGACATCCCACATCATGTACTTTATAATCGAAAACAAATACACCCAAGTGTCGATTGGTAATTATTTATGAGCCGCCATCCGATTCAATACCAAGTTGAGCAAAAAGATAAACACTTCACGTATAAAAGTCGGAGTTAGCAGAAGAGAAAATCAGGGCAAACAGTTCTGATAGGATATGACGAGGCCTAGCATTTATTTGAGAATTTGCCTCGTTTCTCTGGTAAGCACACAACTCAGCTAAATTGCTCGCAGGACTCTATTCCTCTCTATTAAGGATTATGACAAATCAAGCTTGTTTAAAAAAATAACAATAATTGCATGAATTAGCTATTTAATATTTTTAAAGCATTTAAAAAATTTGTTAAATATTGTAGAATATTATAAAAATATTACAGTAATATTAATAAATATTACAGTTATATTATTTTAGCCAAACATCGAATATTTATATAATATATCTAAAATATTATTTAATATTAAAAAATTTTTAGAAATCTTTTAAAAATCTTTTTAATATTAAAACATTTTTTTTTAATATTTTTAATTTCTTACTGCAACATATGTTTGATAAAATATTTAAATAAAATATAAAATAAATAAAAAAATATAACTAACTTTATTTGGGAACACATGTGAAGTAATGACAATTTTCTGTTTTAATCATTAAATTCATTTTTCGCTATTTGTGTCTTAGTCATTATTTCGACTGCTATAACCAGCTGTAACTATTAATGCGTTAAAATGTAGATGCAGATACTACTCGTGTTTTCGATTATGCTCTTTTCTCTCAGCAAATCACTGTTAATTGCAGGCTATCTGCCTTGTACAATCTCGAGATGGCGCTGTTACTATTGCACCAAATACCCAAAAGTACCATACATATGTTGACTCTCGTCTGGCAAAAGTGCATCAGGCATTCCAGAAATCGTTCCGGGGGGCGAAGATGATTGCAAGGCATTTGAGGCAAAGCGCCCTAAGTACCGAGGAAAACGTGCTCATTGCCTTACGGGTGTTATTCGACGAGGTACAATTAAATGATTAATCAGTGACAATGACCATAATGACGGATCCGTAATTAAACTGGCTCTTATGAAATAATTTGCGTTTTAATAAATAAACGGACATCGTCCAAAATGTAATTGCAATTAATTAGCTCTGACAGATAGAAGGGCATAAATAAATATCGACGATTCATAATCCGGCTATCACTTTGCGAAATTAATTTCAGTTCGACGCACAAGTCGATAAATTGAGGCAGAACCACAGGAGAATCAAGGGAGGTGAATGCAAATGGATAACGGACGACTGCAAGCGTGATTTTTTTGACGTTTTAATGACTTCGAGCTTCTGCCTAACAGAAAAATTGGACGAAACTGCCAGTTATGTTGACAACATGCGTTTCATTTATGATAATTTGGTTGAGGAGTCCAACAGTGTGAAGAATAGGCTTCAAGAATGTTTTGCGAAGGAGTATAGGAATGATACTAATGCATGTATTGAGAAGGTAAGAATGCCACCCCGTTGTACAAATAAAATCTCTGAAAATGCTCTGAAAACATCTGAAAATCTTTTAATAGTTCTGAAAATCTCTGAAAATCTCTAAAAACCTCTGAAAATAGGAGTTGGCAGTTTTTCAGAGAAAATTCTGTAAAACTATCGTAGTTTTTTGTCTCTGAAAAAATCTGAAAAAATCGGACTGTGGGACGTTTCTTTTTTAGAATTTTTCAGAAATGTTTTCTGAAAATCTCTGACAGTTCCAATTTTAAGAAGTTGTCAGAGCTTTTCAGTGATTTTCAGGGATTTTTAGAAATTTTCAGAGATTTGCAGAATTTTTCAGAGATTTTCGGAGATTTTTAGAATACTTTTCACAGATTTTCAGAGATTTTATTTCTCTAAGAACAGACTAAATGAAGATAATGTTTCTATGCCAATTAAACTGTCCTATAATTTTCTACACGAAAAACACAAATTAACTGTGAAAAAATTAAAGTATCATTTCGGTTATCTTTGGACTGCTTCAATAACTCTGTCACTTTTTCAGATAACAACACACATTTCTCAAATAAATACGAGTGCTTTGATTGCGCAGATCGAAGAAATGTATCACAGGATCAAAGAGGCTGAAAACGAGATGAAGGAATGTTATGTGCAAAGTTCGATAGATACGATCAAAGACAAGATTCCGGAAGTCGTCGAAGAAATGAGACAGTGTATGAGCAAATTGTAAATAAAGTCAAGTTAATCGGAAGGCTGTTGACTTGGCGTGCGATAATTGAATTTGTCAAGTCAATGTAATTCCACTGAAGGTCTGTAAATATGTATCATCTCAGCACACCTAAGAATTATTAAAACATCAGGTTTGATTTCAAAAAAAGAAAATCTCAAACACAATTTTTCATATAAACGTGTTGACCCTGCATTGCATTATGCTGATATCAAATTGTTCATTGATTACTATAAATGTATTTGTTAAAGTTTATTTTAAAGATATTTATAATAGCCGACCAATTTACATATCATCTGCAAATTTAATGACAAAATGCACAGAATGATTTAAATGTAAATGAAATAAAATTATTTAGCAGAAACACAGTTTTTGTTATTTGATTGTGTCTCTAATGTCCTAAAAGAGGCGACAGTTATCAAACAATAAACTAAAGCTGCCATTTAATCAAATAGTATATCTTTCGTTCTTATGGTGGTTTTATAGAAAAAGATAAAACTGCTATTAAATCCCCAATGTACACCCACAGTCGCAAGAAATTAAATTTTAAGTTTACAATAACATTGTAACATCACAAACTTAACTTACAAATGACCAGAATTATCTGTAAACGTCCTTCTTAGGGTGACTCATTTATCAGTATTTCATAACTCTATCGCAACCTTTTTTGCCCCAAATCAAATGTTTAAAGATATAATATAAATGTAGATTTAACATTTGTGTTTATTATATATCACATTGGGAAAGACAATTGCATCCACAAGGTTTCAATTTAATGACAACGCTTGAGTGGTGAAAAACAGTTTTGTAACAAAATAATAAATATTAAAAATATGAAACCTGAGCGGACATTAGTACATCTTGTGTATAACACATTATTCTAGAATAACTTAAAGTTTAAAGCATAATTATCACCCAACTGAAATTGTAGAATTATGTAACTTCTTGTAGCCTGTACACGGCAAAAACTGCTGTTTTAAAGGTGTTTTAAACGTGTTTTAAAATAAAACACAAAACGGGAAGAAGTGTTTTGAACCGTAATGTGTTTTGATGTCAATGTGTTTTACAAG
>JABFPB010000882.1:0-30395 GCA_022817645.1 Ceratoteleas bidentatus
TTGAATTTGAGATTAATTGTTCATATGGTCGTATTTTAAGAAATCTGTAATGTCGGTAATAACGCGTTCGGCACGGCGTTAAGGCCGAGTTTCAAGCGTGATTACCGACATTACAGATTTTTTAAATTACGAATAAATGTCTATGTGGATCTCCATTTAACGACCACCGGGAATCTTTCACTTTTTTTACATACATTCCACGCAACACCATTGTAATCTATAATTAATTGCAGAAGATGATTCCGCGTTTACGAGGTGGATAAAAAACGGAGATCATTAATTGTCTAAACGTGTTGTTTGCAGATGCTGGATTATAATTAAAAATATTCTCCCCTAAAAGCAGAATCGCGCTATGGTCAGATTATTGCAAAATATTAAGTAATCATTTTTTTATAAACAAAGTTCCTAATTCCGTTCCAGCAGATGACAGACATCACCTTAAGAGAATTAATTAACAAATATGCACTAAAAATTAAAAACGTAGTTACAATGGAAAAATCTGTAAAAAATGTACTTTTATGAAACGGAAAAAATATCAGCACTAAATAATTGAAAAAAGTTAAATATTAAAAATACGACATGTAACAGAAACTTAAGTAAACTTTGTTGTCAAATATTGATAATTTTCTATGAAATATTGATCAGATTGATAATTTTAAGTTAAACTGATTGTGACTTGATTGAATCGGAAATCTTTCAAAAAGTGGTCTGATTTAAACACGATCAGATTATAACCAAAAGTAATTAAAATCGAAATATCGATTTATTGTTATCAATGTTTTTTAATCACTTACAGGGGAAGTAATACAATCTGAAAAAATAACGAAAATAGAAATGTCCGTCATATGACTGTTTCCTACATTGTTTCTCAAAATTCAAAATGACCCAATTTCTTTTCGACTCTAGAAGAAAAAGCTCTGAAAACCAGGGCACTGATCTCCAAAACATCCCGCTGTCCACCTCCCCTCCCCCTCACCGCACTCCAGCTCAAATTCTTGGCTCCTAAGAACTCGTCATTTAACATACTCTCATCCTCACAAACTGCGTCAAATTGGTATCGCCGCGGTAATCGGTTCCGCGAACGAACATAAGACAAAAATCGTTTGGGGGATGGGAGGGGGGTACTGGAGCGAAGCGTATAAACAGCCGAAAAAAGGTGCAACGACGCGGGGCACGTCGGCCCCCTCGGGCCCCCCACCCCCGTCGACCCTCCCCCACCCGTGATTTTCTCCGCGTGTAAACTTTGAGCCGGGACCCCCGACCGCTCGTTCGGGCGCATCGCTGTTTCATTCGTGCTCGGACTGTCCGCGCGACACAATCGTTCCGTATGTGCAGATAAACGCGTATCACTCGGAACGTCGTAAATCGCGGAGTTTATTTTCAACTCAGACAAGAAAAGAAGCAGGTTCAACGCCGTATTATTTTTCCAAAATATTTCAAAATTTCGTGAAATCTACATTAAAATAAGTGTCCTATGCTAAGATACTTTGGTGGAAACGAGACTATTTGTTACGAAAGAGACTCAAGAAAGTGGCAAAACTTCGAAAAACTGGACACCTTCAGGATATATTTTTTTTTTGGTGTTGTACGTTGAAAAAACGTTGTCGAATACATTCGTTTTTGTTGTGCAGTGCGACACAATTGGCCGTAAAAGTGCGGGGGAGTGAAAAGTCTGCGAGTCGTTGGGAAAGACTCGCGATTTCGGACGGTGAATGGTGGTGGGCGCACATGTTCGCCTGAGCTGGATGCCGGTGCTTGTGGGTGGCGTCGCGAAGAAGCGCGGCGGGCGCGAGCGCACGAAAATGCGCATGAGACTTTGCACCACGTCCAAGGAGTCGTATAGCCTGCTCTCGAAGAAACGGTAAATTTCGCCCCGCGAAAAAATATTTCTCTTCCGGCACTCTTCAGAGATCTAAAGACAAGAAAAACGTTGAAACAAAGTTTCATTTTGATAACATGACATACATTTGTTTTAAAGATTGACGTAGGCATAGTACAATATGAAACTATTGGAAAAGTGACACATATAAGGACCTAGGTTTCAATCTTAGATTCAGTTCGATATATATGTTTAATATAAGTATATAAACATCACTGCAAAAGTAAAGGTCACACATAAACAAGATTTAGAGCGTTTGTTTTATCAATTTGTTTATTTATTAAAGAGGAAAATTGTAAGGATTTGTTATCGCGAGTGACTCATAATCGTTTTAATTCAACGACTTACTATATCCTCCATACAATTTTTTATATCACATGTTACCAATATGTCAAACATAGTCACCAATTCACTTGCTCTATGTTAATTTCCACTTGTGTGATGCGGAACAACGTGAAACAAAATGTCCAGATGTCTTTAAATCAAATAGAATTTCCGCTTGCGGCATTCGGATTCCACACATTTTTTTCAGTGGGTTCACGGGGGAGGCGGGCGTTTGCACAACGCCCGGCCCACGTGCGATAAACGCCACTTTTGACGACGTGATTTATGCGCCTATTACGCATTTGATTAACGTACATAATGCCATTATGAAAGGCGAAACTTTCGCAAACGTTTCGCAGTTATTTGGGCGGCGCGTTTTTTTGAAGTCGCTAAATAATTTTGGGATTTTGTCGAGAAAAAACAGCGGGAATGGAAACTCTGATGTAACGATAACTTAAGACCGTTCCAAGCCAACGAAATGAAATCTGGATGGGAAGTAAACAATTTACTGACAAAAACGATGTTTAAATTACACGATAATTCAGCGAGAAGTGAAGACGAAACATGTCCTAAGAGCTTAAGTGGATTCGCAAAAGAGTTCTCTACGTTCTCGTTTCTTCGAAATTATATTCGTAAAAACTGTCTCTAGATAGTTGCAATCTGGACGTAAAGTTAGCGTTCAGTTGCGTCTTAATCGTAAGATATTTTCTCACTTGGAAGATACGGTTGGATGTTCTCTCAATCTGGCGTTCGTACGTAGATATAACGTATCGAGCAATTTCAGCTGAATACATTATTTGTCTCGACCAAACGTTACGCCGCGCGATAAAAATATTTATTCATGCAAATTCCTGACAGGAACAAATAAAGAATCGGATATCTTCCCATTCAAATGCACTTTTCCGAATTGCAGTCTAGAGTTAGAATAACGCTTTATCGCCATAACCCGATACACAGTTTAATAGGAAACTGTAATCAGTGCGTACGAACGTCGCAATCGGTTCGATGATTAGCTCGTAGATAATTAATTAATGATAATCAATTACGCCGAATCAACAACTGCAAACGTTCAACGGCACGTCGTTGCGGTCAGCGTTGCCTTAGAAAGTTTATCGAGATCCGCGGAAGGGGTCAGAACGCGCAGCCCTATTGCTCTGAGCCTTTATCTCGGCTAATGCAATTGAAACAATTGAACGTAGTGCGTAGAATGTGGTGATATATGCTGCAAAGAAAGACGGAGTGTACACATTGAAAAAACTTATAAACCAACAACTTATCTTGTTATATGATTTAAACAAGTAAAAATGGAACTAAAAAATGGAACAAAAAGATATTTCGTTGGGAATTGAACTTGATGACCAGTAATGAATCGTAACATCGTTCGGGGTGAATATAATTTACTTCGCATTGAAATTGTGTGACATGTTATTAAATCGTAGGATTATTTAAGGCATTTACAATAAGGCATTTACAACAAGGCATTTACAATAATATAATGTTGTTGGGAAATTAAAATTAAACGTTTTACGGTTACTAACGTGAGAGATGATAACGGATAAGCATGATTTGAATATAGATTCTATCGACATGTCGTTTGGGATTTTCATATTCCTGCATTGCAGGTTATCTATTATGAGGTTAATAGATATATATGTGACTTGTTTTATTTTAAATAAGCAAAAACATTTTTTATTGAGGTGCAAATATATGGTGGAAATAAGAACATTCATAACTTTTAGAATGAATATACAGTCACTGAGTAATGAGTAAAAACTGCTATAAGAGAAATTATCCGTTTTCAACTCTTTGCAAAAAATAAAAATAATGACAAACTTTTGATGAGTTTTGCATACTTTTCATACAATTATTAAAATATTTTTTACCAAATTTGAAACATTTGAAATTGTTTACCGTAATAAAAGAAAAATTCGAAACGGTTTACTTCAAAATTTGAAGTTAAGCTTTTCACAATTGAAATTATACATTAAAAATATGTAATTTATATATCAAATATGTATTTTACACATTAAAAACAGTTTAGAAATGCATTTGCAACTAATAAAAACTGATAAGAATGTTACACAACTTCCCATTGGTTTTTTTTTCATCACACTTTTTCCCACCTCGAAAGAACGGTCTTCTGGTGCCGCTCGGATTACCCCGCGCGATCAAACGTGTCAACTGATTTGTCGAAACGAGCAGGTAAACGAGCGCATGTCCCGATGACGCTGCGTCACGCGGATTTTGCATTGTCGCCTTCGCCCGGCGAAAAATCGCTCCGCCCGAATCCATCAATAATGGCCAAGGTGTGTCAACAGCAGCACAGTTCCTCGTGACGCAGCTTCTTCGAGCGTTGTCACATTATAAAGCCATCCGTCTGCGTATTTACGGGTAAACAGTTTGTTTGTTTGGGCGCAAGACTGATTCCGATTGTCTGTTACTTGTGAAGCCGTCCATTTCTGGAATTGCGTTTCTTCGCTCCAATTTCCACTGTTCGGAAATTCCAGACAAATTGGGGTTTGCCGACTTTTTGACGCTGGCGGATGTTGATCATTTTTTTCCTAGTCCAAACATCTCCGCCTTGAACCTCATTCGCGACAAACAATAAATGTTCGCATACTAGAGAGTAACATGACCTATCATTTGTCTTTTGAAAACTGTTGTAGTAATTATAGAAAAGATTTCCCAAGTGTTTTTTGTTAGGTAACGTATTATATGTAGGCCATTCATGGCATACATATGTGAACATACGTGGCCCATATCTGCCAACATGTGTGCCTGCGTTTCTGTTTTAAATTGGAAAACAGTGTTTGTATATTATATTTATATATGCAAATAGACGGATTTAAATTGAAAACACTTAAACAAGTTTTCTATGTTAGACATTTTCGAAATGAAAACACTTTTTATTGCAGTGTACTTAATGATCTCTGACAATTATATAATTTTCTGCGTCGATTCACTAATGTATCACACTGAAACAATGACATCCGTAAAATTGTTGGCAATGAATTGTTCTGAAGGCAATTGATCGGAATTAATCAATACAAAGTCAATTGATAAAAGTTAATTAAGCGAAAGTCAATTAACTTTTATAAGTCAGACAGTGTTGTTTGTTATTTGGAAGTGTTAAATTCTAATAATCTGTAAGTCAATTAATTGAAAATAAATTGTTTGAATTGATTTTCGTAAATGTGAATTGTAAAATATAATTGATTTGAAATTATATTTTACAATACACTGATTAACTGACTTCAATTGAATTGAATTGAAGTCAGTTAATCGGACAACTGATTTTTCAATTAATCGAGTTTTCGATTAACTGACTTTCGATTAATTTGTTCCGATCAGTTGACTTTTAATCTATAGATTTTGATCAGCTGACTATCGATTAATTGGTTCTAGTCAGTTGATTTTCGATCAATTGATTTTCGAACAGGTGACTTGCGATCAATTGCCTTTCTAACAATTTACGGTGAACCAAAATAACTGCAATAAATAGTTTTGTATACGATCCCAATATTGTGATTTTATTTAATTTTATTTTTATGAATGAAAATTGACAGAACTTTTACGTTACATGCGATAAATAATTTAAAAAACCTTGAAATTAACACATAAAATTTACAATAGTTCAAACAAGCAGTTAAAAACAAAAAATACATTGTGAAATTATATAGAATGATCGAATAATTCTCGTCAGATATTCGCTGTCACGCCAACTCATCCATCCAAATGTCATTCGCAAAAAGCAATTTAGGCTCGTAGAACATTTGGAGAATTACTAGTAGAACAAGTGGCCGCGTTCTGCTCGCGATATCATAAGGCACGCAGCTGCCTCGGAAGCGTCTCTGCTGCGAGATTTGCTGCTTTTTTGCTTCACGCTCTTTCTTTTTTCAAACATTCGCCCGACTCGTTTCCTCCTAAATCGATGAATCAACGCTCTGTGCGTCGTCACGAGAAACGCGGATTTTCGATCGAGCGAGCTTATTTGAAAAACATGATCGATTAAGCAGAAACGCAACAATGCCGCCATTATCGCGCCGATTCAATAGCCGCTCGCTTGGTAATTGCGTTGACTTTTTTAATGGACTTTTAACGGAGTTGGGATTTTGACTGTCGAGCTCTCGGAATTAATTATCACCTGACAACGGTGTCGAAGTTGTGGAGATACTTATAAATTTCATCGCGAACGATTTCGCGCGAGGAAGTTTGCGAAAAACTTGGGTTGGTGTAAAAATGTAATTCAGCACGGCAGAGTTTCGAAGTTGAACCCGTTGAGCTTCCCCGCGATGATTTTAATGAGAATATTATGTGCGCTGCTGTTACAACGGAGCCTTCATGAAGCTCAACTTTTACGCCGCGTTAATCTTGACTTTAATTTCCCGCGCGAAAAATTGAAGGATCTCGTAAATCAAGTTAATCATTTGTTTAACTGCAAATGGATTTCGAAATACGCAATGAAAAATGTGAAACATTCCGACAGATTCTTTTGTAGCATAGCGGAGAAATGATATTTTGTTTGAATTTTCAAAAAAAAAAAAAAAAAAAATTATCTGAATTTTTTATGTTTTGTTGCATAAATTCAGTAAATGTATGAAAAGACAATAAAAAATAGTCTTTTATCATCTCTTTAAAAAAAAAATAAAATAAACTTTTGTCACCTCTTCAAATAACGGGGCAACTCAATCCTTGCCCCATTATGCCTAATTTCACAAATAACTCCCCAACGGGCAACGTCAGCTCGCTTCCGCTTTATCACTTCATCTCCCGTGCAACGAACCCACCGGCATTGTGTTTTCACACCTATCTACCGGAAAATGAAAGACAAGAAAGTCCGACCAAATATTAGCCCAGCGTGAAGAAAGCGCGACCTGTTTCGTCGACGTTTCGAATCGGCGATAAGACGCGCGTTATCGCCGATAAGTCGCGCGCGTGCGCTCCGAATCCGAACAGTCGTTCGGCCGAAAGCGAACCCCGGGGAACCGGCCCCCTGAGCGCTGACCGACGGGGGGCAGTGGGGGGCGAGTCGAACATCGGTTTCCCTCCTCCCGAGCATCGTAGATTACGATCGTCTCACCATCTGCTGAGTCGACGCTTACTTTCTTTTCCTCGGATGTGTTTTTTGCCCTTCCGCTGTGTTTTTTTCTTTTCCCCCGCACGTCAGCCCTGATTTTCGTCGCCCGTAACAGTAGACATTGACTCCCCCTGGCACTATATTTAGCAGAGAATGTGTTGGTTGAGAGAATATGTGGATTGGTTGCAAATCGCAGAGTTTGGGTGTAAAGGGTACAGGTGCTTTCTAGAGGGAAGGAAACGAACTTCAAATTAGATGGACTGGGATATTAAGACATTTTTAACGCGAGGAAAAATGCGACTAACCCAGAAATGTACATTGACAAGAATTATAGATGAAAAATGTATAGACTTCCAGTATAAATTTTATGGAAATTCCAAAATTCTAACTATTAAAAAACTTTAGGAATTTTTTAACGGAAAATTTAGTATTACTTATAAGTATTTCACCTTCACCGCAAAAACTGGTGTTTAACTGACGTTTTAAAAATCGAAACGTATAGAATTTAAACGTTTAAATTCTTGGCATTTAATGGTTTGTAAGTAGTATATTCAAGGTACACTGAGAATCTTTTGCTTTTTGAGCATGTAATGTTTCATGCAACAATCGTATGAAATTCTTTCTAATTGTTCATGAACTTATCTTTTTAATGCGTGGTAAACTGCTATGCGAATAAAGTACGGGAATTGCTGCACCAAAAGCATCAACACAAAACCGAAAAAGCAGGGTTACAGTTCCATGCTTTTATAGCACGGTGGCGCTGCGATTTAAGCGTCTAATTCAACCTAGGTTAGATTCCGCGACATGCTTTTGTAGTACGTATACATTTGACGCGCAGAATGCGTGGATTTATACTTTTTCAGCAAGAAATTAAAGAACTAATAAAGCATGAGACCACCTCGTGCTTTTAAGGTATGAAATTTTTCTCAGTATATCTTTCATCATTTTATCGCTGTTAGTATATGTTAAGAGAAATTTTCATTACAGTAGTACAAATTGATCGACATTCAAAACACTTGTATGTATTTAAAAAAGGACTACATTAGCCACGTCTAAACGTATAAAAAATTACTCCCAAGTGTTTGAAATTAAAACACTTGTTTTTACAATGTTAAGGCAACAGAATTTTTAGTTAATCCAAAAGAATTTGCTGTTGTTCAACATTCTGCATTCTTCCTGAAGTTTAATTTTGAATGAATTACATTTCTAGAGAAAAAGAGTTTGTTTTGTTGAAAAGCGATTGGGAAATCACCCCAAAAGAGGTCGAAAGTACACGCGCGAATTAGTTTTCCGTGTAATTAATTTAGAAGAGTCGGCAGTTGGATGAAAAAGCTTCTTTGAAATTAAGGTTCGCGCGTAGCTCGATTAGTCGGCGGTGAAATTGGTAAAACGACGAACAAGAAGACACGGATAATCCGCGAGATAATCTGCCGATAGCGGACCACTTGCACAGTCGGCGAGCTGATTTACCGGGGCTGTGTAGCGAGACGAGCCGTACGTGTATATACTCGCGTAATCTCGGCTAATGTCGGGTAGAAATATTACTGGTTTGAAGAAAAAGACTTCGGAGTTTGAAATAAATGATGAATTGAACGTTCACTATGTTAATTAAAAATGTTAACCTTGATTCTTTAAATAAAATAAAATAATGATATTTTGTACATGATTGGTTATGGAAGACAAAGGAACGAATAGAACGATCAAATTACTAATCTTGTGGATTAGTGTTCCAAAAATTATAATTGTGTGACATATCTGAATAGCTAACAATTTTTATTGTAATAAGCCTGACGGCAGTTAAAGTCTTTTCTTTGGAAAGCACAAAAAGGAGTCATGAAGTAAACTTACGGGATCGTGCCAAGAACTTTTACCAGTTGATATGGTAAATTTGCATACACCCACTAAGTTTTACTGTCTATTTGTTTAATTGTACTGTATTGTCTCAAATAGTCAAATAGCTTATTGAGGTTAACCATCTTACCCAACCTTGATATGTCAAAACAAATAGTAGGTTGGTAATCACTGATTACCATAGAAATAACTTCAAGTTCAGATGTAATTCTTTTCTATATATTGGCTACCTGCGCGACTGTATTCACTTTCTAATCAGTCAGAAAAATGTTCTTTGAAACGCACGGAGAAAATGGCTAAAGCAATAAAAATTGTATCTGCGCGAATCGAGTGCAATTAATTTAAAACAACGCTGCAAATCCACTGTTATGTGAAAACAAAATGCGTGCTATTGTAATCATCGAAAAGGTATGCAATAATGTACAATATTTCTATGAAACAAAATGGACACATTTTGAATTAGATTATAATTGTTACAACTAATATTAATTAATACCGAAAATGTATCTTCTGATTGTTATAAATAAAAATACAAATTGATGTTTATATATTGGCAGGCGCCTTTTCGTTTTCACTGAAATAAACAGCATCGAGATAGTTTGAAAAACTTGTCTTTTTATTTAATCTTCAACAGCTGGAAACACGCAAAAATAACAACTTTCACACAATTCCCGAGTGGAAAAATAAATCCCACGATATCCGTTTTTATCAGATTTTGATCGACATAAGATACGAAAATGATCAAAATCATATCTAAATCCCAATTATACTTAAATCGGGGTCATTTGGAAATATTTATACTTTTTTTACCTTATTAAAAATTACCAAAAGTGAAATTACCAAAAATGAAAAATATAAAAATATAAAAAAGTGAAATTACCAAAAGTGAAAAATATAAAAATTCAAGTAGCTGCACGCATTCGAGTGTCCGAATCCGTGCAACGTTCTTGCGTACGTGGGACGGAAACGGCAGCGGACGCCGGTGGGGGACGAAGATAAGCGCGGGAGATTGATTCATCGAGCTATACAAGGGAAAAGCGTAGTTTACCGCGACGCGAAAAGGTCCGCGTGACCCAAATAATAAACAAGGCGAGGAGAACGCTGTTGCAAAAGAAAATCGACAGCTCGGCGGTGATTAGAGGGACGAGTTGTGCAACGATCTCTTCGCCGATATTCATTAGATGAAGTTTCCTGTGAGCCAAAAATCTCGACTCGATTTCGTCAGACTGTTGTTGCAACTTTTCGTCGACAAATTGATAAAAACGACGTTCAAGTCACTCGTTTAAAGTAGTTCCTTCGTCTGATAAAATACGATGAATTGGTTCTAAAAGCTACACATTTTAATTTAATAAGTGTTTCTAAGTGTATTTATGTGTTTAAAACATACCCTGCCTGTGGTAAAATAACGATTTTACCACAGGCTCTTATAGGGCACACACGAAAACTGCGAAAATCCTTAAAAATGCGTTGAAATGATGAAGCTAAAGCTGGTAGACTATAGTATAGCAGATTTTAGAAAAATAATGTGCAGTTGTATTATACTTTATTTTCACCTTCAATTGTGCATTATTTTTAGTGTAAATATTAATAATTTATGACTTTATTATACAATGTTTTTAATATTTGCTATATATAGCAAATATTAAAGCCACTTTTTCTGAAAATCTGCTTAACTACAGTCTGCCACTTTCAGCGTATGTTGAAATGTGAAATAAAATCTATCACACATAAAGACAACATTTTTTCTTGTCCGAAAACGTGTAATTTTGGTTACGTCGCATATATTTTGATAGTTAACAGTTCAAAATTAATGCATTTCTTGATAGTAGAAACTTTTCGTTTTGTATTTAAATTTTTTCACATAGTGGTTGCTGATTTGATTTGAGTTTTGTTTTTACTAGCGGCTGCGACGACCGAACTAGTTTAATTCGCTTAACAGAATTGCAGATAAATTACGTTTCACTGAAATTGAACAAATATTTGAGCCCGTTTTATTCATCGCCATTCAAGAAATATATTGATACAAGTTAATAATCGCGGCATTCGAGCGATAAATTTTGTTTTCTCTCGGAGTATTGTAAAAGCTTGGAGGTTACAGATTGTTTGGGCAACCGTGACCTTATCAATTACGCTCATTTTATAGGCTATACATTATCCTGTTTGTTTATGCGGTCGGAATTGTTGCGGTACGAATGGACATCAAATGAGATTTATTATTCGAATGTTATTTAAAATTGCCGGGCTCGGAATGGGTCACATCAAAAACATGTTTAGGGGAACTTAATGCACTTCCTGCTGAATTATGGCCACGAAAACATTACTTTCATAAGCACAAAATCTAAACTAACTGATTTTGAAAAATTACTACTAGAAAATGTTTGCAAATTCACGACTCTTAATTATTTTCTCGTTAAATTAGATACACAGTGGTCCATTTAAAACATTTAAAGAGGGACCAAGTGATACAAACCGCACTGTTGCGTTTAAATCAGTAGAAAGAAATGATTTTTTTTATTTTAACTTTTTCACATTTCCTTGAAAAATTGGGTTGAAGCTTTTTCACAAAAAATGTTAATTTCTTTGGCAGTTAAAAAAATGGACTCAAAATACATGCAAAATATATTTTGAACAAAATTACTAAAATTTTAATTTTTGTAGTCTTGGAATCAGTATTGCAAAAGAGGAGCCCCAGGAGATCATAGTAAATATCATTTGAATCCCAATCACGAATTTTGTATATCTCCAAAGCCATCCCTTTATGTTAACTTTAACATATGGTTGATTTTATCACTTAGCTCGAAAATATGCATAGGAACCAAAACAACGTAATCTGTGATTGAATGTATCATTTCCGGAAACCGTTTTCAGACGGTTTTTGGAACCGACAGATTATAATTATCACTTTGGTCCATGACACTTTTGTTAATAACACTTTGATTGAAACCCAGGCATGTACTATTTATATATAACATCGGTTCCTCAGTTTGGAAGTTCCTTCTCCCAACTGGCAGAAACTTCTTCAATTGAAATCCGCTTAAATTAATGACATTATGAACAGCCTTATTTTCCAAATCGATTATTTCCCAACGACCCTTCCAACCCGAAAGAACCGTGACGTAACTCGAACAAGACATTTCACTGCGGCGGTAAACCGGCACCCGCGTCGTCGTGACTAGTGAAATCGTATATAAAATACATTTGAATGCGATTTCTCAAACGGGATCACTCGAGCACACCCACGAATTAGTGTCTCGGGCAGCTGCCGGTGTTGCGCTGCATAAATCAAGCACCGCTGGCGATCGCACAAAAACACTCGGCATTACGCTTTCGAAAATTTTGTTGCATTTTTAAATGCGCCCCGAGTCAAGTGACACAATGAACTCGCGTCAGTCTAATCGCCATAAATTTTGCACCCAACAATCGCCCCGTCCACATAAATTAAGCCGCCCAAAGGTGTCTCTACGATCAGCCGAAACTCACAGTTACCTTTTCGTTTCGCTTTGTTTGTTTATTTCTTCATAAATGTCACTGAGCTAATTCATAATGAGAAAAATTACATTAGTGGTAATTATTCTTCTAATATTGGTTGCAAAGAATGTTTATATTGACCGCAATTTTAGTAAATTGCAAGGTATATGGTTAATATTTCTGGAATCATAGAATAGTAATGATGATTACCTGAGATTTTAAGATTGGGTTTCAACCATACGGAAACGTTATTACAACATATCCGTTGGTATTTGTTCTATTCAAATCTTGGAGTAGTAATTATTCCCAGTCAAATGGATATTGTTATCACTGATAATATCAATAATAAAAAGTTATCATTAATTATTAGCAATTAAGAAATTAGAAATTAATTGAAATTATTAACTGAATGGTAATTATTACCTACCGAAAATGACTAGTTACTGAATGTTTTCATGGTTATGAAAATGAAAAATGAACTCTATACTACAGCTAACATAATTAATAACCAAACAATGAATGAATAACGAGAAGGGTTGTTATTCCTGATTATTTTTCTCTCAATGATAAATGAAAGAAGAGATTGAATTTTGTTCTGCAATACTGCGAACTTTCCATTTCTCATTCCGATCAAAAGTGACGTCGAAATCTCATCAACGCGTGCTTTTCTTACTGTCCGGGAAAAAATGAAGTTTTCGCTCGAATAATTACCGGTCGAGCTATAATTAAACTAATTCCGATCCGCGTGGTGGCGAGTGAAGGAGCGTTTTGAATTAAACGAACGGCAAAGAGACTCGCGCGTGTTTGCACAAAAAGGCCCGAGTTGCATTCCCGGGACGGGACGCGAGGAATCGCAATTCAATCCTCGAGAAGATAGGTCAAACATGTGTCAGAAAGAAAGCCGCGGCAATACGAGCGACGTAAAAATGCGCGCATTTTTAATCAAAACGAACGCGCCTCGTTTGTCGCGTTTCTCGGGAGATGAGAACAAATGTATCGAAGCGAGATGTGTATTTCCAGGGAACATTGAAATGCGCGTTTTTCTCGCAAGGATATGTTGATTGGCCAAATGAATATTGAACGCGCTGTTTTTTACTAAAATTCCAAAAAATGAACAAATCCGTGTAAAAATGCGCAATTTTTTAAATTTCATTGTGCAAATTATTGTACTTTTAGCATACTAATAGTTTCATCATTTAAAATATCACGACGTTATATGATTCCAATTCGCGTAACGTTCCAAATAGAATTCTGTTATATGACTACGACGTTTTCTAATAAAACGTATTTTTAAGGACTGTCACATCCGGAATAAAAACATTTCATGTAAATTATGTTAGAACGTGATGTAATAATTCTGTCTGTGAAGGCCAATAATTTTTTGTATCTGCTATGCTTAGTATCTAAAATGACAGAGAATGTAAATTTGAGGCTTTTAAAGGTAGAGGGGAATAATTTTGGGACGTTTAAAATTTGAACAAATAAAATTGGGCCAAGAACTTTGAGGCGCTTAACTTTTGTGCCATTCATTTTGAGACATTTAACGATACGGTTATGTCTCAAAATTCTCGGCTCATTTTTATTTGCCCCATCGTTAAATGCTTCAATGTGAACTGTCCCAAAATGTCTGGCCCATTTTTATTTGTCCAAATTTTAAACGTTCCAAAATTATTCGTCTCAATCATTAAACGCCTCAATTTACATCGGAGCTTGAGTGTCTGCCTCTGTTTTGATTAATTTTACGTTTCCATTCGCTTTGCGTATCGATCGGTCCATCCGTTTATCCTGAAAATCGGTCCCCTCAACTCGATGATTAAAAATGACCATTCCACCGCTCCTCCCTGAAATACTTCCTCAAAGTGTCCAACCGAAAAAACGATCCTCGAGAAAATTAATGAGTCGCCGCAAAAGTCGGACGTTGCTGTTTTCGTCTTCCTCCCGTTTCTATGTACCCCGATGATACTGAACCTCGCTTTTCACCGCGGAAATAGGTCTTTTTACATTCGCTCGCGACGATGCGAACAAACGCTACTTGTATAAAAACGAACGGCCTTTGAACGCAGACAGCGCCGCAGGGAAAACTATCAATTAACGTTCAACGAAAACCAGCTTTCCTTCGTTTCGCCCCAACATACAAATATATGTCAATCGCATATATATTAACTGACATTTGTACCTTAATAATATAATATTTATAAATATGCGTTTTATTGATTAATATATATTGCAAAAGGCTTGTCATTACAGCGTGACGACATTTCGTCCTTAATGTGGAAACAAATGTAAGCTATGAAACGTTGTCATGACGTAATGGTAGCAAAGCAATTGGCATAATTTCTCGACGATCCCTGGGAGCGCAAATAAAAACAAATTAGGCAAAAAACGGGAGATAAAAGCGAGCGTGTCGTTGTCCGGGGCGAACAGGAAACGGGCAATTAAGTAACTACGATGAACTTATCGTTCATAATGCGAAGCAGAGCGAGGCGATGCGTCAGACGACGAGGGTTTCGTAAAGCCGAAGACAGACGACGGTCACGCGGAGGTTAATTGCAGTATGCGCATTCAAATTGGCGCGCTAGTCTCGTTGGCCTGTCCCACTTGACCGCGGCCACGTTCTAATTGAATAATTACGCGGGCCCTAATTGCCATTATTTTTGTACTGGGAAAAATTATCGACTCGCCGAATTCAATTCTCCACGGGACATTCTCGTTTCGCAATCAAAAATACTCAACACTAACAACTCGACGCTGTCCTGTTAAAACTAACTCATAGAAACAGATAAATATAAATAAATTGTCCATATATGGTCAATATATGACAACATATATGGGCCATATATATCTAAGCCTGCATTATTTATTTCACCTAGTTAGATTTATACATTACACGGAGAAAAAAATGGTACCTACATATATGTGGGTACCATTTTTTAGGCTTTTTCAGGCAGAAATTCTATCAAATGATAGAAGTCAGGTCATTTTGCTCAGGATAAATACCACATAAATGGTCAGCATTTTTAACAAATTTCTCTAGTAATATTTATTTTTACGTGTTCCGATTTAGAAACCGGCTAAACGTTACTAAACTTGTTATAAACAAGTGTGACTATAACTCTATTTTTAATTGTCAGTTTAAACTGGGTGGACCTTTGTTGGACTAAATTTTCCTTTTTTCCGCGACTTAAATTTCGTCGTAGAGCAATCTAAAATTCGTCTAACTAAATTACGAAATGGCAACTCAGTTACTGCACTTCCTAAGAGTGCGTCGAGCGAATAATAAAGTGACTAATAACTAAATCACGGAGTTCAAGTACTTGCTCAATAATCGTTTTATGGCGAAAATAACATTTATTGGAGAATTGTACTTTGTTGATTGAGCTGAATGTTGTCGCAAAATGAAAAATTTATGTCGAATGCAACTTTTGGTTACTTTGGCTGCAAATGGAACTGAAAAACTAGAACGATTGAAATACTTTTGCGTCCAAGCGTCTTGTATTTACTCGTTTAATTATAACGAATTCGTCGCGTGGTAATCCTTGGCGCAGGTCAAATAAATATCAATCGTTTGATTCTTTGGAAAATCGATCGGCGCATTATGAGAACACATTGGGCGCAGATGTGCTGCTGTGGAAATATTTGTACAGCGTATTCAAACGAACTGACAGAGATAATAAATAATTAATCGAACTAGCGAGGTTCTTTCGAACGAACCGGCCGTTAATTTGCTCTGCAAATCGAGAGGATAATTGCAACTATGAGCTTTGTGTACAAAATATTCTCATTAAAAATCGTGCCACGAAGCATTCCAAGTATACAAATAAAACATTGAACGGAAAATAGATCGGGGAAAATAAAAGAAAACTATTTACAGTGATGTCCAAAACTATTCTTCCTCATTCATCGGCACATTAAATAAATCTTTTGAACCCCGAAAACATGTCGTGTTCCGACAAAACAGAAGCTTTCTGGAGGACCCTGAACCGTTTTTAATCACTTCCTTCCTATTTTTGAATCGGCTCCATTAAAGAAGATTTCTTCACTTCCTTACTAACACAAATTTTGTCAATATTCATAAAAAATAGGCTTGTCCAAATGTCCAAACAGTGTATTAAGTATACTGTGACATGTATTGAATTTTGTATAAAAACTTTTCATTATCACATCCAAAGAAATAGACTAAAAAAACTAGACTCAAAAACTTCAAGACTGTAGTTAAAACAACAGTCGTGACTTCTGATTTAACAGTCTAGACTGTACAGTTAGACTTAAGGGGTTAGGCCACCCTAGAAAGTGAAAAGAATACTATGTTCACGAATTTTTTGGGGGAGGGTTAGCGACGGAAATACGACACAAAATTTCACTGAATTATTGATGATATATTCATTTATGATTACAAAAATTGTTATAAAAAAACAAACAAAATGGCGGCGCTGAGCGCCACATTTGCAAAGTAGGTCTTTCAAATTGGCATACACTTTTATGTCGCCAATTTTCGATCGATTTTGATGGGGATACGAAATAACTGAATAATATTGAATTATATAACAAAGTACATACGGGTTTTTGGATCCGTCAGTTTTTTTGATTTATAACCACACTTTAATACGCAATTTGCGAGGCCAAAATAAATTTTTTTTCACATAATTGCCAATGCCACAAAAATGGATATTTTTTAAGAATCCCATATGTACTTCTGCAGCTACTTTTTTGTAGTTCAAGGCGCTATTTTTATTTTCAGATCGCATGAAATTTGTTTCCAGAAAAGTGTGGGCCGCGAACCAGTACACAAAACACCTACTTCCAGTACACAAAACACCTACTTGTTTTTGAGAAAAAAATTCGTAATCATAAATGAATATATTATAAATAATTCAGTGACATTTTGTGTCTTATATTCATCTCTAGCTCACCCAAAAAAAATTCTTGAACTTAACTGAATTCGAACTAGAAACTGAACTCGTTTTCAGTTTCTAGGGTGGAGTTAACCCCTTAAACATTAGACTGTTTAATCAACAGTCAAGACTGTAACCCATAACTTGATGAAACGGCGCGTTTTCAATGCGCAGTTTGTAGTGCGATGGTTGAGTTCACTAATTGGCGCGACGAAAACAACAGACCTGCGATCGACGTTCGTCGTATACTTTTTGTCCAAACATTATTCGAATCATCCCTATTTACATGAAGCGTCAACCTAATTCAAGATGGCGGCGATACAGCTCGAAAACTGTTTGAAAAACTATTCAAACAGATTTCTAACTGTTTGAACAGTCTTCACACAGTCACTCGAAGCATATTCAGACTCCTCAATAAATAGACGACGGAAAAGAAATTATTCAACAAATCGCCGTTTTACGATCGATTGACCCCGCTAACTATTCAATTACCATAATAGCCACTCGAGCGACGGATAACGAGCTGCGAAAACAGTGCGCGACAAATAGCCGCAATTTCGCCGGCCGAGCGCGGCGATAAAATTGTTTCGAGTATCGGACGGAATTGGAAAAACAATGCCACGTCGCGCGCTTATTTACAGCAACGCAACATATGGGTCGGGCGTTGTGCTTTATGCACGCGCGATCCTAATGACGCCGGCCACCATTTGGCGGGGACGTTTCGGATCGACACATGGAAAACCGCAGATAAAGTGTAACGAGCCCGGGGCTTCATAAATTTTCATTTGGGACGTGCTCCGAAAACGACCGTCAGAGACGCGGAACAGAGAATCTGTCGTAGATTAAAATCCGAACGTAGCCGTGGACGAATGCGTTCTGAATAATGCATGCATTCGTCGGCTTCGACTTTTGAATGAACGCGAGCGCTTTTTCCTCGATTAAATGTGTTCCGGGGCGCGGAGGGGGAGGGTGAAAAGCCTTCGAGGACGGTTTTTGTCATGTTTGGGTCGAGTAGAGTTTGATGGTAGGAAACGGTTCGAACGGATGAAAAATTGCGCTAATCGAAAACATTAAGCCAGATTCCTGGATGTAGAATATGTTGGTGAATCGGTTTTCAAGAAAGAAGTTTTTTTACTTTTGGGAGAGGACGTTTAAGTAGATGCATACTGAGAGAATAGTACATTATGTTGTAAAGGCGAAACTCGTCTGATTATTGACCAGGGTGAAATGGCTACCTGAGGCGTACTCGAGGGAGTCAACTTCACCCGAGTCAATAATCAGAGTTCCGTCCGTGCAGCATACCATGTTTTATTTGACAAGTGCACAAATGTACCATTATACTGGGCCCCCACCACTAGGTTCTCAGTGGGGGTCCAGGGGGCGAAGCCCCCAGTGGGGTCCAGGGGGGAAACCCCGGCGGGGGGATCCGGGGGGTTGGGGGCGGAGCCACTCCAAGAGTAGAAAAACAGATTGAAAATAAAAAAATATTATTGATATTTTCAAACATTTTTTGTATTTAAAACGTTGATCAATGACCGGTTTGAGCTTGTTTGTACTGTCTGAACGTTGTCACTTTTCAGAGGCGAAGCTTCGGTGGGGGGTTCAGAGGCGCAGTTTTTAGAATAAAAAAAGATTTAATAATTTTTTTCAAAATTTTGAAACATTTTAAAATTGTGAAAGTTTTGAAATTTTTTTCAGCAGGGCTATAATGGGGTAATTATTGTCCTAGGGCAATAATAGCCTCATTATTAGAAAACCGATAGCCTCATTATAGAAAACCGATTCACCAACATATTCTACATCCAGGAATCTGGCTTAATGTTTTCGATTAGCGCAATTTTTCATCTGCTGGTTCGACAATATGTATCGATAATGGGTCCACAGAAAATACTCAATTATTAGTCCGCCCTGAAATCGGACTAATAATTAGGTAATTTCAGTGCACGTGTTACATAATAGTACATTAATGCCGTGCACTGAGAAACTAGATGATGATTTTTACTATTTAAATGGTGACCAGCGCAATTTAAATATGAGATGGTCGCCATATGAGATGGTAAAATCGCTTAGCTTGCGATAGCGAAATTTCGCCATTCAAATAGTGGAATTCGCTATTTAAATGTGAACTTTTATCATTTCAAATATTAGAATTGCCAAATTCATCTAGGGTAAAAGAAATTGCCAGTTTCTTTTACCCTAGATTCAAAGTTTTTGGCATTGCCAAATCAAGTAATCAAACATTTACTTACAACGAAAATGGACCAATATATGTAACGGGCCAGCTGTTAAGGTATTTCTCCCGTTAAAGTCAGATCAAAGAGAATTCGATGAAATTTCGAAATTAGGTTCGTTTTTTACTAATATTTAATTTGCCAAAGTTTCGCGGAGATTCACTACCTAGTTGTAGAGAGATTTAACATCAAAGTTTCACAAATTAACATTAACAGCATAGGAGACTGGTCTAAAAACATTCATTTTTTCGAAATAACTATAACCAAAACAAAGAGATTTTAATAAAAAACTAACCATATACAGATATTAATATAACATATAGTCATGTGAAAGAAAAAACTAGATTTACTATCTAGTTTCTGAGTAATTGGCGAATTTGCTGAAAAATTATATATATAGATATACAATCTTTATGTTTCGATGAACGTGTATGACAAAGTTTGTATTACTTTGTAAGATTAGCAGTTAAAAAACGTATTTCTAGCGAGAAAAGAAGATTTTTCACAACATAATTGCTTAAAAAATAATTTTATTTCAATAAAATACACATTTTACTTGGCACTCTAATTATACAGTCCTTCACAGGAGAAATACCTTAACAGTGCACCATCGTGATAGCAAAACGCGGGTTTCGCTATTTAAATGGTGAAACTTTACTATCTTGACATTTCGCTATCGTGATTGCGCAATCTAGATTTCTCAGTGGTTTACGTATGCGTCCGAGACGAATATAATGCTTTATGGACCGAGGGCACGGGTGGTTATTGATTTTTTGCGGTCCGACGGCTGTAATAATGCTCGAGGGCGAATCCCGAGAGCATTACATAGCCCGAGGGCGGTAATAATCAATGATCGTCCAAGTCCTAAGTGCATAGAAGTATTTTTTTCTTAAAATAATGTTTTAAGATAAAAAAATTTATATAATTGTACTCCTTAACAGTGTACTCATAGAATATTGTATAAAAAAAAAATAAACAGAAAAATGATGATATTTCATACAGATTGATCATTTTATTTGAAAATTGAAATTGAAATTGAATATTCGTGAATAAAATGAGAAAAAAACAAGGAATTCCATATTCAACTACATTAAACGACTTTATTTTTCAAAGATGTCTGATACTTTGGTATATTTAGTTAAATTTTCAACAAAATCTGCAGAAGAAGCGAACGGGCGATGAAAGTGTTGATTTCGAAGGAAATTGAATACGCGGCGCGGGTTTCATTATACGGATCAAGCGTTTCAGCGACGGGATCATTCCGGCAAATAATTTTATTTCGAAATAGGGAAAGGGCGGGATCGCTGATGTGATTCATGTTATATTTATAAAAAAATTGAAGGATGCATTATATAAATGTAGGCTTCCCGGGATACGTAAAATCTGTATTTTACGTATTTAACTGCAAACGTTTTTATCGACATTCACTTCCTGAAACCCAAGACATGACAAAATTGTACAACATGGTATATACAAATATAAGTACCACCTACGTGATTCAATAAAACGTTGACGTTGACTATCTCAGGTTTCCACCAGATTATCTTGATTGAAGATTTTTAGAAATGAACAAAATGGAAATTAAAATTTGTAGTAACATTTACACAACAGAAAATTAAATTACGATACAATCCAATGCAGATTCAACTAAAATTAGTTGAATCTGGCCTCGTTTTTTATTTTACAACAAAGTTACTTTCCCAAATCATTAATACCTAAAAACTTCTCTTTCCAAACCAAACTTCTTTACTGCAATCTCAAAAACTCCGGCTTCTGAAAAAATACTTTCGAAATTGTGTTATCAAGGGTTGCCGGGTCCTCACTATCATGCCCTTGTCAGCTTTCGGGAGCAAAGAACTCGATCCAAAGATGACCCAGATGAACGTCGACAAGAACAAAGTGCGGCACAAAAGCGGCGATATATCTCGTCGCATAATGGCCCGCAGACCGGAACGCAGGTGATACTTTCTTGCGTCCCGAATGCCCGGACGCGTTCGCCCGTTCATTCATTCTTTCGCTCGCGACGCCCAAAGTTCATCGCGCGACTCGCTCACGCGTCCGATTTCGTGCGGGATCGGCCATTCGGACGTCGTCGCTGACGAATGAGCCGTGAAACGCGCCCCAGCGGGGAAACCCCGCTGGGGCGCCGACTCTGCATAGCGCTGCGTGTCATTCAGCCGGGGATTACGCGCAATCGCCACATGACTTACACTCGAATTAAACGATCGTAATCCGATTTATAACGGGGACCAGTTTCGCTGCGTTTTCGGCGAGCGTTGTTTGCGATTTCTGCCGGATTTGTGCACTTTTGTTGCCGAATGTTTGAAGGATGAAACCGCAGTTCGGAAAACGTTTTTTTCACAATAAATCCAGTTCAGTGAGGGTCGTTTCATCATGTTATTTATGGTTGTACTGAGCAAATTTGGGCGAATAAATTTTTGCTTACACATTTTCATTCAAAAGTTTTGAAACAACAAAAATTGTTGGCGAACCACTCCTTTTTTGTCGGATGAACCGTTTCTCCGGTCTACGGGCAACTGTTCACCCAGTTTGGACGAACAAAATGGTTCTTCGGTTGAAATATACGATACATTTCACCTCAATACTGAAACATATTAATAAAGTACTATAAACGGAGAGATTTTTAGTAGAAAAGTATGTCTCAAATAAACATTCACTGTCTCGACATAATTTTCGGTTATTAATAGTGCGGCGTTTGTTTTAATCTGGCGGATTGAAAAAAGATTAAGGTAATTCACTACAGGGTTGAAATGGCGTGAATTGACGGTTGCCCTGCGGTTGAGTGAAAATAAAACCGGCGTGACAATCGATAAACCGGCTCTCGTTTTATACGCGCGCGATTCGCCCCGAAATTAAATAGCGGGACAATGTGCATTGCAGGCAAACATTGAATAATGAAATGAACTTTGATTATTGGCCGAAGCCTGATAAATGATTCCGCTTGATCTAACGGAAGCGCGTTGGGAAAAGCTCGCGTTACGGCATTTTATCGCCTGTTCGGATTCGATTAAACAAATATTTAACGCGACAAGCGCAAATCATTGACACGGATGCTGACAGTGTAAACAGCGAAATAAAGATGATGACGTGTATGCGGTTGACGCAGATGAATAGATTTGTACACTTCGATGAAAAAGATGTTTCAATCAACTGAAAGTTGTATTTTTTCGATTCACGTGTTTGTGATACAATTTGAGTGGAAAAATGTCATGTCAATTCAATACGGTTTCGTAAGCGCGAAATGCCGAATTAATACTGCGGTTTTGTCTGAAAGTTTTTAAGTTCAAATTGAATGGATACTATTCGCACTAACCAAATAGTAACAATCAACAGACTAATGATCATGACAACCATAACGTAGTCTTGAAAGGTAGTGATTACCATTCAGATGGTAAGAAATACTAATTGAATGGTAATGGTTACCATCTTAGTAGTAATAATTATCAACCGAATGGTAATGATTACACGGAGGAAAATGTTTGTTTGCGATAACAAAAATTTGGTTGTGGCAGCCAAAATTTGGTTGTCACAACCAAAACAAAACCAACATTTTTCTCCGTGTACCACTCGAGTGGTAATAATTACCCAACTAATGATAATACCCTCGTCAACAAAACTATTAACCTACCTGAAAAAGAGCAAAAACGTTGAGTTCTCAAACGGTCATAACTCGGTTGGATTTGGTCCAAATTGGTTAAATCTTTGAGTCCGGGCAAGTCTGAAGTTTCCTCTTTAAGGACATGCAAGTTAGTGTGGTGTGTTAAAGTCTACTCCACCCCTTGCCACCCCCAGATGAAAAAAATGTCCAACTTTGAACTCTTGTACTGCGTGCAAAAAAAATCGTAAACTAAATAGACTAAAAGAGCGATGAAATTCATTCATTTTCCTTCAAGACAGACACAATTTCGAGTGACTAGGATGGTTTGGCGCGAAGTTATGAATATTTGAAAAATATCCTGCATTTTGGTTGTAACTAGGCTTATTTTCAACGAAAGAGGATGAATCCTTGAGTCTGGGAAAATTTGAAGTTTCTTTTTTAAGGGTATGTAAGTTTATGTGACGGAAAATTCGATTCACCCCTTGCCACTCCCGAAGAAAAACAAAATGTTTCCCACCCAAAAAACTTCTAACATTAACAACTTGTACCATGTACCAAAAAGCTCTGTGACTTTATCAACCACGAGATAAAGTTCATCCATTTTTCTTTGAACGTAGAAAAACTTTCGATTGCCTAGGATGATTTGGCAGAGTTATGAATTAAAAAAAATCGCATTGTACGACTTTTTGACTATGACTCGGATATATTTCCACTAAATCGATGAGTCTTTGAGTTCTGATAACTTTTAAGTTTTTTCTTCAAGACAAAATGCATGATAAATTTCACAAATTTACCACGGGCACTAACTTGCGTTTCCTTAAAGAGAAAACTTCAGACTTGCGTGGACTCAAACATTCAGCCAATGTGGAGCAAATCCAACTGAGCTATGACCGTTTGAAAATTCGATGTTTTTTTGCTGTTTTTCAGGTGGGTTAATAATTTTGTTGACGAGAAAACGTGAAAACGCTGCATTCCGCTGATTTAATTACTGTCATTTTGCAGCATCGTTTCTAAACGTTTGCGAAACATATTTAAATGAATTACACACATGAAATCGAGAGTACTAAAAGTACCAGCGAAGCATAACAATCGGCGCAGCTGAGAGGTATGGGAGTTGCGAAATGACGGTACTTTTGACGGAAATTATGCCTGGATGAGAAACGAGAGAGATACGTCTGCAGTTATTCCGGAATGAGTTTATTGTACTCGATTGGATTTTATTAATAGCTGATATATTAATTTGTGCACTCGTCCAGAAGAATTTCCGAACATTTTTATACGGCTTTGAACATACGTCAGTCGAGAACAATGTTATGATATTATGCTAATAATGCTACAGTGGTATCTGAATTAAGTCACGTTGAAAAAAGACCGATACCGACTCAAACAAACAAAACCCAAAATTACGTCTGGATTCTTGCAATATGCTTAAACTGTTAAACCGCCAAACCAACAAACGCGTCGATACGATCGCGCGGATTAAAATTACAAAGCATCAGTTTAACCAACAAACCGCCAGCCGAAATAGTAGCAAAATAAAACCGCGGGCTGTATAAACATAGGGTTTTTCGAATCTCTCAAAATTAATACCGTCTGCAATTCAACGCCGACGATGAATAATTCGTCAAGCGTATGAATTGTTTATGCCGCGGATTTGCATGCATTGATGGGGCATCGTACTTTTTCCCGGGCATCCTTCTAGTGATTTAATATCCCCTAGGTTTTGAGTAATAAAATAGCAAATATTTTTACTCGTATTTTTACTCAACTAGTTTATGCTAAGTTTTACTCGGCGAAGACTATACTAAATTCTGATGACATACCATTAGATCACTAGATTATTGTCTCATTTTGAGCCATTGAAACATCTTTGGTGTTTCATCTGGATAAAAACTTTTCGTTTTGAGACACTTCGTGTCTAGACTGGGAAAACCAATTCGTAAAAGGTACAGCATATATCGTAACTTTTCCGATAAATCGCAAAAAGTACGAGTTGAGGTTCGGAGAAATTAGAGCCAATTACAGCGCAGTTACCGGTCCGAAGTCTCAATCACAAAGTCCTATTTCTTTACGAATAGAATTTTTTACCGAAGTGTTTCCAAATATGATACTTGTTTTTGTAGTGATAGCTTGTCAAGTGGTATTTGCCAGTAAAACTTATCAAAAACTAGTCTAGATTCCGGCAAGTTTTTCTTGTCTAGTTTTTACTTGGCAATAACTGGAGTTTCTGCACTACAAAAACAGGTGTCTTTATTTAAGACGTTTTTGGAGAAAAGACACGAAAAACGTCTTAAACGAAGATATTATTCGATGAAAAACACACTAAAAATATCTAAACGTTTTTTTCGAAAACACTTTGTTACCCGTGTGGCTAGTAGTACTAGTCTAGTGTTTCCCTAGTAAGACTTGTCAAAAACTAGCCTACATTCTGACAAGTTTTCACTTATCTAGTTTTTACTGTCCAGTGCCTCGCCAGTTTCTACTCAGTTTTGTCTAGACAAATTCGCCTCGTCACAGCCTAGCCAGCGTCTTGAAAAATTTACCAAAAACTAAACCAATTTTTGCTTGAGTTTACATTACAATTAGAAACTGCGATACAGTTATTGTTGGCGGTGTATTCGGGCTCTCTCTCCATTTTATTGCCCGCGATCCTCTCGCTCACCTTGATTAAGTCGTTGATTGCCATTACACGGCAAAATGTACTTGGCAGCGTGTAAACGTCCGAAGACAGGATCGAGGGGCTCTCCGAAACGGCTGGCTGACACAATGGGCCGTCGCGCGACAGAAAAACAAACATTGCCCGTTAATTCGGGGGGCGGCGGCTAGCGGCCAGGGGGCGCCGCGGTAGCGCCCGTATCGCCACGCATATGCTGCACTTTTGCTGCTCGAGTGACGCGCCCGGGGGCCCATTTGCATATCCATATTTCTCCGCACATTACCGGCGCGCAGCGCGCATTGTTGCGCCGCGCGACATAATGCGCCGCTGAAGTTGCGTTGACATTAGCATCCCGACAAAGAGAGCATTCACGCCTCCCCAAATAAAGCGCGCGCTTCAAAAACGACAGCCCCGGACACTCGAGCGCGATAATAGCTGATCGTTAATAACAGCCTGAAGCGGCATTCACGAAGATTGCAGACACGAGTGTCCCCAAATGAGAAACCTCGGGCTTTTGACTCCGCCGTGTGCGGCGCAGTTTTATTGCGCGCGTTTATCAAATGTGATAGTAGAAGGACCGGACAATTGGGGGACGTTTAACAGCCTTGTCTAGGGGGTCGGGAAAGGACGGCGTTTAGAGATCGCTTCACGCGGAAAGCTTTACTTGAATCGATCGTAATGTTTGCGTTTTGCACTTTGAAATATCACGATTAGAGATGTTTTTTTTAAACATCTGTTATGAACAAAATAAGGTCCAAAAAGTGTAGTTAACTAACATATTTTAGAACTTATGTTTTAAATTACACAAAAAAAACAAACTTCGAATCAGATAAATCGGTTTATCTAGAGATTTCTTTACAAAGTGAAAAGAATTTATTTTAAATCTAGAAGAACATATTTATTAGATTCAGAAAAATAAATATGACTGAACTTAAAAATTATTGGCTGATTCAGGTATACTGTTTGCTTGTACCGATACCAGCCAGACAATTTATCTGAAATAAGTAAATATTTGCTTCTAAAAAATTTTTTTCGGTGTGTACCTTAGAAGGATATGTGCGTGTTATAAAACGCAGCAAAGTGTTTTAGAAAGTGAGGAAAGTCATACTAACACTCAATAAAAATGACATTCTCTCAAGTGCATTATTAGTGCAAACTAAGAAAATGAAATTTTACATTTCTCCCTTCCATATCTCTCTTTTCATTAATTGATCAATTCGTATGAAAGTATCCACACTGTATTTTAAAGTTTCTATTCTCTCTACTAACATCGAATTTATCGCGATACGTAAACCTATCGCATACTGTCGATTCAGTTACAACTCCACTGTCGCACGAAAAGTAAGCGGGAAAAGACGTTCAGAGTGAAGTCTGGGTCGGCATTTATGGAAGTAACAGAAGCTCGGCTCTATCTTTTCGAGCTACTTAGAACAATTTTACTGCGTCATTAATCGTTCGGCGTTTTTCCACGGTAGTAAAGCGCCGAGCGAATACAATATGGAAATTGGTGTAAATCGTAAAACGAGCCATTGGTGGCCCGCCTACTCTGCGCCGTCCATTAAACGGCTGCCACTAGTCGAAGAAGTCCATAAAACGAAACTGTTGCAAGTCCCTGTAACCACTTGTCCTTCTCCCTCAGCCATTTTAGCTACTCGCGGTGCATTTTTACATTCGAAAATGACATTAAAATTCCCGGGGGAACATTCGCGCCAATTATCGCTCGGACAGAAAGCGTTCGGCAGCCGAGGGAGGAAACTTGAGATTCAATGTACATGTGTGTCCCTCAAAAAGCTCGAAGAAAAGTGCCCGGAAAGGGGGAGGGAAGCAAATTTTCGGTCAACCGAATAAAACTGGAAGGAAGGACGCGCAGATGGCGCGCTCTCCGCATTGGCTCGTAATTTTTATTCGCGGTAATTTTGTCGGTGTAAAAAACGGCCGGCATCGTTTTCCAGGGCAGCTCTCGTATCCCGTCCTTTTACACTAGTCGTTCTTGCGGCTTTACAATGTTGGTTTACGGGCCGCTCTCGCTCTTTTTCTATTACGTCGAACGACGCTTTCCGCTGTTTACGGCTCGCGCGTATGTAAATCAATTCCACGCAGAGCGCACGCTGAGCCGCGCGAATGCATTTTGAGAATGCACGTAAAGGACGAGGGACGGAGGCGCCGTTAAATGCAGTGTCAACTTTGAAGGTGGCGCGGCGCGGGGCCGCGCGAATCAAGTCGTTCGCGTCGAAACGTTTAATTTGCGCATTGTAAGTTTACGACGACGGGGCTGTAGCTTTTAACGCGCGAGCCGTTTACGTCCACCGAAAATGGTTGATTCGAAGACTGGATTGAATCTTTGAATTTAACTGTCTTGCAGGCTAACGGGGGTTCTCTTAAAATATGAACTTTAAAGAAAGGATACTTAAACAGTGATGTTCTGCAATATTATATATATTTCGTATTATATTGATTTCAAATTATATAGCAGATACAGTATAAAGTATCATTTATTAAGTGAAGTAAAAAATGCACAGTGGTTAAAACACTATTTGATGGATTGGAACGTTCAAATGATAAGCCAGACCTTACGAAAAAATATTACAGACATTTCTAAATGTTTTTAAGTAACTTAAATTACTTAAAAAATAACTTAAGTTACTTCACAAAATAAGTGCTTACTCCAGAAAATGCATAATTTTAGGGATCTCTGCAGTAACTGCAGCAGAAGTAATTTTAAGATGTTGGTAGTAACGATAGGTATAAAATTGCAGGAACCATAGGTTAAAATTACCAAAGTACGTACTCTTTGACAAAAATCTGTAATTACTACATAAAAGAATTTTATAGTAACTACATTTTAAAGACTGGAACATTTGAAATACTGGATCAACTGCAGTCAATGTTATTTTAAATAATGCTCTAATAGTGGTAGCAAATATTCTTCCTTTTCTAGCTGCAACAACTTTTCTAGGCCATTTTATTTGAATTATTCTCTCAGTGTAATTTCTTGAAGTCACCTCAGGACTTTTCTTTTAGTTCCCTGTAGTATTTTTTTGTAAGGGTAGTCGACTTAAAGCGCAACGGGAATAATGATTTTTCTATTACGAGCGACAATCCAAATGAGCGTACACCCATCCGCACGAAAACGTCGCCATCTCGTCTGCGCGGCCGGCGCATTCGGGCTGTCGAATGCCGGCGCGGTTTTTGCCACTCGGCACAACCTTGCCGGACGTATCAATAACCCCGTCGTCCAATATCCCCTTAGGCCCGCAAAAAAGCCCCCCGCCGACAGTATTCCACTCAATCGACCGGACAAAATTGAAAGGTACTCCAAGTGTTGATGGATCGCGGCCTCTTTCCCGCCGCTGATTGGATGACGTAAGGACCGAGTCACGCGGTGCTGCCCCCTTTACGAGCAAAAATGTCGCGCCGGGGGTTGGGCGCGAATTGTCCGCCGACGAAAGCACGTCGACGCTCTGCTGCACGCGCGCCGCCACCGACAAATTCAGCAAAAACATCCTCAACGGATAAGAAGGGCTACGACAAAAAGTCGTCTGTGCGCGACACGTCACGTGATGCGTCTAGACAAAATAATGATCCGCACATTTTGGTACTTTTGCAGTGGTTCGGAAATCGCTCTCATTATTCAACGGGAAATCGGTATTATTGGTATCGATAAATTCCCTGGTCAAAATAAAATATATATATGAAACATATATGGCACAATATGAACCATAATCAACTGTACATGGCCATTTACGTGTGCCATCAGCGAGCCTCGGGCGTGCGTGCTTCGCCCCCAGGAGTAAGAATCTGCTTTATTTCATTGCTGCACAATATACTGTTAAGGTAGTTCTATCGTCTAGGGCCGTACAGTTAGGGGGCCAAGTAAATAATTTGTTTATTATTTGAATAATGTATTTTTAGGCAATTCCGTTACGAATCTTTTCGTCTCGCTAATTACGCAATTTTTCTTCAACATTCACTTCTTGAAATTTGAGGCATTTAGTATGGAAATTTTATCAATTATATTGTTAGTATATCTATACAGAGATAAATTCACACAATTTTCGATTTTTCGCAAACGATGTAGTAAACTACCTTCAAACTTTGACCAGTCATTCCTTGTAAAGTCGAACATCAATACCTGTCCACTCACAACCTGTCCTTTCTCATAACCTGTCTTCTGAATTGCTTTACTATTTGTCCGCCGCCATCTTTGTTGACAGGAACGTATAAAGTGTGGTACCCCCAATGTTAACAGATGTGAAATGAGTTTTGTGAAGAATGTTTATATTCGCAGTAATCTTCGCAGTAATGTTCAAGGATATTTTCTTTATCTTTGACAATACGTTTGACAGTTTTTTCCGAGACGTCAAAACTTTTGGCTAAATCCGATATCGTTTCACCTGC